>JARKHS020000899.1:0-131116 GCA_030143305.2 Amblyomma americanum | reverse complement strand
GGACGCTACCACCTGCTACGGCCAGGGGTGTCTCCAGAGCTGTTGCCACCCATCCAGGTGGTGCCCCCAACACCAACAACACCGGCGTCACCTCCGCGGTCGCTTGGACCTGGAGCTTATACGACGCAGCCAGTGACGCCGCCAGCGACGCTAGCCCAAGCACGGCGAACGCCACCTCGACGCCGCCTACTGGATCGATACACCGCCGCAGCCACACCGAACGAACCGTGAGCACGAACGCCTTCCGCTAATAGTAGAACACTAGTAATAGACGCTAGTAGCAGTTTGCCCGGGTCGTGTGTATTTATAGTCTGTATTTTGTGTTAGTTTTGTTAGTTGTATTCTAGTGTGTGTGCCACGTAGGGTGTATTAAATGTGCGTTTGTGTGGGTACACCCGTCGCCTAGTCCATTCTTTCAGTCGGAGTGTTCTCCGAAGGGATCCGTGACAGCCTTCCTGAAGCATTATTTGTGCTGAGTGGAGCTTCGCAGAAAAGCAAGGGCAACTGATGTTTGTACGTGCATTTTGCATAGCAACTTAAGATGCCATAACTTTGCCATTATTGCAAACGCTCACTGCGTGTCTGTCCATGATATAAGTGGGTCTATGCAGCCCGTTTCAATTTCGGCTGTATTACTTCAGAACAGTGCGCCGAGATTATACGGAGGAACCACATAATCCTCAGTGGTTTGACGCAGCTGTGCTAAACAAATGGGGGGCTGTTTCAGCTCTTCATGACATCGTATAGACGCTGAAAGTATGCGTAGAGGATTCTGTACCTATGGCAGAGGTCTCCAGATTACTGCGCTCTTCAAAACAGTCAGACGAGTATTTTTGTTTTCCTCAATTTAGTTGCAAGCTTTGCCGTTAAATTCAAATTTTCTGATTGATGTGTGGCATGATTCATATTATATGGTCACAGATTAGAAGACGGCAATGTGGGCAGTGGCGCGGCACGGAGCGCTCGCGCCCTCTGTCATGTAGTTCGTCTTCACCTGCTTGCCGTCACGTATATGATCAGGAATATCGTTTAGATACTAGTCATAAGCTTGGACTAACCATTTCTAACGGCTCGCTGCCTATTGGAAACACTTCTTGTCTCCTTGGGGATTTGAAAATTAGTTTTATTCTAATTAAATTTCACTCCAAACCTTCCGATTATAGACGCGTTCAACCACGTGCAATTCCCACCCTGACCCTGAGTCATAGCCCCAGTAAACCGGAGGTTACCCAAACATTTAAGGTAGCTACTGTTGGATGTGTGGGGCTTGGGGAAGCTCTGATGGATCCACGATCAAACCGACACCCGCTGCCACCGCCACCACTACCAGGATAGGACTGTCGACGAGTCAAATGACTTGGGTGATGAGAGGAAGATTACGAGTAGGTTTATATACATTTCTGCATGCGTAAGACATCAAAACTTGAGGTTCTCACCGAAAGTAGGATGATTTTCACTGCACTCGCTGTCGAGTTTTGTACGGTTCCTCCTGCCTAAACGGATGGAGGGAAATTAGGAGCGTCCCCTTTGAAACGGGGTGATGGCAGTTCCTACCATGCTCAGCTTGTTTTCTTCATTTTTGTTCAACTGTGTTGAAAGCTGTTTAAATTCGCCATTTTCTTTAAATACGTCTTCCTACACTTTTAACCTTATATCACCTCTCTGCTTCTGAGGCACCAATCTTCCAATCACTTTTTGCTAATTTCCACCGCAGATCTATTTACATGACTGCTGTTATCTCAACCCTAGGGCCTTAGGAAGTTTTACTGTGCCTGCACAGACATTGGGATGGATGCCATCACATCTTAGCATCAGGTGTTCTATTTTTTCTACATATTTTGTACACGCAGAACATGTGTCATCTTCGTTATATTTATTTTTGTAGCTGCGCGTTCGAGACATCCTGACATAGATTCAAAGAGTAAGTCACAACCTCTTCAGTGATAAAACGCTTCCTTCCTTCCTTCCTTATCTCCCTTTTCCAGAGTCGACATAGTTCTACACTATGCTTTTTTTTCATTCAATCTATCCCGGTCACGTTGTTGTCAACACAGCTTCCAAGTGGGCGCGCACTTGTGTTCGGAAGGCGCCCACGTGACGCAAGAATGCGGTCACGAGACGCAAGAATGTGAGCCCATGTTGCGCCGGAGTGTCGAGTCGTTTCCCAGCAGGAGGTGAAAGACCTGGCACTTGTTCGCCTGTTGTCCGAAACGCAGAACCTGTAGAAGGCACAGCTCTGTCAATTTTCAACCTCAGCGTCCTTGCACACTCCTTTTTTCAGGAGTCTCAGTAGCCTTCCCATAGGTTTGATAAAAATCCTGTTCGGGGAGCTTGCTTCTTTATCCAGATCGACGAAGTCACGCCGGGCATAACACCCCTCCCCCCCCCCCCACAAAAAAAATATCGTAACATAATCGGTGACGTCATTCCCGGGTATCCTTTTTTATCGGGTTTGGGACACACAATTACCTAATGCCTTTTTAAACACTGGAACTGTGCCCACCGGAGTCATTTTAGGCTGTTTCCTGTTCGTCGGCTTCTTTCGTGAGCGCGTGTCCTTTTGAAGAATGTCTGCCATCCGCAAGGACCCGAAGTTCGCCGAGATGGGCCGCATCACAGAGGACGACGAGGTCCAAGATGCGTTCGTGAAGGTTAAAACTGGCACCACAGTCGCTGGTAGTGCGACACCAGCCCTCCGCAGCTTCCATGGGCCGGCCGGTAACACCGCAATACTGGGCACTTTGCGGCCAGCTGGGGTTTAACGACCAACGGTCGAACTGTGACGGCCAGGTTGTCACGTACTATCGCCCTTAACTAAAGAGAAGCGGGCCCGGTTTCGCTGCAATAGATGCCGCAAAAAGCTCTATAAACTCCACGGAACCGCTGACTTGCACGGGAGTGCTGCTCAGCAAGAAAGTGGAGGGGACTCGGCAAGCGTTTTTGCCAACAAGGATCGTCTGGGCCGCCCGAACGTCAAGTTGTCATGAGCACACGTATTGTACCCGACGTACTGCATGGCGAAAGGGATGCCAATTTGTGTCGCCAGGGAAATGCAAGATGGCAAAGTACGCAAGCAAGCTTGCACAGACTGGACCAATCACGTCCGGGAAGTGTGCTGCAAAGAGCTCCGGCGAGCGCCTCCGATGAGTGGTCCTGGGGAAGAAATTCAGGTGGACGTATGCCTGATGAGAGGTAGGTGAAAATGCAACCGCGGCCGGCTTATGGCCGGCGATAACGTGCCGCCTCCTCGCCAAAACAACTACGGCGGCGTCGTCGATTGAGGGCAATGGATTTTTGGTATGGTTTCTGTGGCCAAAAAGGAGCTGCGCATATTCAAAGTAGAACGAAGAGACGCGGCAACTTTGGGCACCATCATCGCTGCCAAGTGGGCTGCTTACCGGTGCGTGCCAGGACTGGTTCACGGGAACGGCGTCTCCATGGGCCTGTCTCACAAGACCGTTAACTACTCCACGAACTTTGTGGACACCAAAACCGGCACCCACACGCAGCACGTTGAGGGTTGCTGGCAGAAGGTTAAGGTACAGCTCATAAGGAGTGGGCGCAATCTGACCCCACAACTCACCGAGGCTTACCTTGTCTGGGTGTGGTGGCAGTCACTGAACGTAAGGCAGCGCTGCAGCGACCCCATAAGCACGGCACTACCCCATGTGAAGTGTGCCATTATCTGCCATTCGACCCCCTCAATTACTCAAAGCTGCTTTGGCAGAATTTTTTCAACGGTCCCTCTGGGGACCACCAATCGAGCTTCGGCAGAGCAGGCACGATGCATACCACTGTGTCTCACTCGATTTCCTCTCTGTACACCCAGTCGCCTATGCGCAGTCACTTGATGCAGTCGTTTCGTGCCACGCACTTCCACGTGCGCGGCGACGTAAGAATAGTCGTGTTACGTCATAAAAACAATTGTGGTAATGAGGCATAAACAGTGTTGTAGGCGTTACCGGAAAAAAAGGAACAAAATACGTTACTCGTAAGGCTAAAACAAAAAGTAACGCGTTAGCGCCCTACGTTACCTACTAAAAGGTAACGCGTTACCATTACCGAGCGCTCGTTACTTTGCCGTTACTTCATGGCAATAAATTTTAATGACAGCGTATTCGCCTGAAGAACTCACGACAACAACTGTACAAAGCTCATATTTCATATAAAACGCTAAGCTCGAAGAACTATTTTACGAAAAATCCTGATTTAACGAGAATAACTTCCACAAACGTGCAGGAGCTTGGCAATTTTGTAGTGGCCTAAAATTGGCAATAACACTTTATCATAAATTAACTTCGCAGAAAAGCATGGACAACTGATGTCCGCCGTCTCTGATGTCACAATACAAACATGCTAAAAACATACGTACATCGTGATTGACGCCTCGGTTCGAGTTCTTACCTACTCAATGAAGAACAACGGAAAGATATGCATTCTCTTGTCCATTTGTTTTTATCTGTATTGCATTTATGGCGTTGCACGTTAGTTAAGTGCACGTTTGCGCCTACCTAAATCCACATCATTTGTACTGAGTGAAGCTTCGCAGAAAAGCATGGACAACTGATGTTGGCGTCTTTGATGTCACCTTACAAAGTTGCTAAATACGTACAGCGAGATTGACGCCACGGTTGGAGTTCGTATGCACTCAAGGAAATCCGAAAGGTACGCATACTCTTTGTTTTTAAGAGCATAGGATTTATGGCGTTGTAGGTCAATTATCCTGCACCTATGTGCATACCTAAAGCACTATCATTTGTACAGAGAGAAGCTTCGCAGGAAAGCATGGACAATTGACGTTTGCCGTCTTTGATATCATAACAAAAAACTGCTAAATATATACGAGACTGACACCACAGTTCGATTTCTTACCTACTCAACAAAGCACATCAGAAATGTTTGCATCGCCTTGTACATTTGCTTGTAGATGTATATTTATGGCGTTGCATGATGTTGCATCTATGCGCCTACCTAACGACGTATCATTTGTAATGAGTATGTTCGCAGAAAAGCATGGAAAACCGAGGTTTGCAGTCTGAAATCACAATACAAAGCTGCTAAAACAGAGCGAGAATGACGCCACAATTTGAAATCTAACCTACTCACTGAAGCACTCCTTAAAGTGATGAATTCTTTTCTATTTGCTAAATTAGATGTGTGCCCAAGCAGCACAGTCCATCGGCCCAATATTGCAACAGGATGGTCCCATCCTGGTCATTCGTAGGGCCTGCTTTGCCAATACAGTTCCAATGTTGGGCAATTACTTGTGCTGCTTGTGTGTAACCGATTCATAACAACGTTGTCTTTTTGCGCTGTTTTTTCATTATGCATTCGAACTCCGACCCGCCCAGTTTAGCTTCATTGTTCTTTGTATACCATTAGGAGGGGCTGCGGTTTAAGAGTGGCAGTTGCGATTGTAGCCTCGTTCTTTAAACGCGCAATCAAGTCTTATGCCTTACGCGCCACATAGGATTGGGAGATATCGTGGGAATGAAATTCATTGATGTGTTCGGTAACTATGGGGCGCACGTGCATTTAAAGCCCGTGTTCCTTCTGGCAGCATGGCAAAAATACGGAATCTTAGCCTAGGGAAAGAATTACTGTCACATTGCAGCACTCCATTGTCTTGTTCTTAGGTGACGCTAAGCAACTGTGGAGGTGTGTCACCAAGCAGAGCAATTTGGAACTTCAGACTTCTAGGTTGATCAGTTGGCGAAGCGGACTGTGCTTAATCGAGTGTTCCGTGTTCCTCTTTTCAGAACACTGACGTTCCTTGTGTGTGCTACGAGGGTCCGCGTTCGACGGCGCGGCGTAGACGGAGCCCCCAGTGGCGGCAAAAGCACCCAAGGGAAAGCAATTCAGCTGGAAGAGAGGAGATCGGCGACAGCCGGTCTCGTTTTGGAAGCAGCCAGCACACATGTGTCTACTGTATATGGCTGCAAGCAACTTGAGTGGGATTGCTTTCGGGCCTGCCGCCATGGACCGCACGGAGAAGACCCAGGTGACAGCTGCGTCCAATTACCGAGCCATACTCGTTGAGAGTGAACGACCAAAACGAAGGGGTTTAAGCACAACCGGACCCCCTCTCCATAGTGTCGGCACGTGTCGAACGCCGCCGCTGCCGCGGGGAGACGGGCGTTATCTTCCCCAATTGCCGTGACCATGCCGGGGACAAAGGGCCTCGTTTCGGCGAGCCTGGCCCCGTGACAAGACGGCGGGCATCATCACCAACACTCCCGAGCACATCCTAGGACAAGGGACCACTTTCCCGGCCTTTTAGTGACCTCGCGTTCCGGCCTTGAGTGGCGAGTGTCATTTGATGGAGAACGGAGGTCGGTGACCCGCGGGAACCGTCAGCGGTCCAGAGCGTCTACCACAGCCGACGCTACCTCGACGACAACCTTCTTTCCCTCGGACTCAACACGTGATGGGGGCGAGACCATAAGTGCGGTGGTGTGTTTGTGCGCCCAAGTGAAAGCCCCAGGCCCCTCCCACTCCGGCGTGGGCGTCCTCAACCTAGGGAATGTGGAGAATATAAGTTTATAAAAATCGACAAGGAGTACGGAAAAACTACGCTCAGGACGACATCGTTCGCCAAGGGGGCCGTCAGCGCCGAAGGCCGACGGCGTGCAGCTTCTGCCAGCAACCGTTCGAGCTCAACTCCGGAGCCCCTCCATCGTCCCCATGAAGTCGTCGGCACATAAGCTCGGACACCCCAGCCTCTGATGTATAATCATACTCATGTATAATTATTGAATATATCTGTTTGTTTAAACTGAGCCATACGGTGTCTCTTTGCCTCTCCGTCCTGTGTGGACCTGCGCATTATGGGGGTTGTCACAACACCTATAAGGACAAGGGCCTTTCGGAAGCTACCAAAAGAGGCTTGTATTGCTTCGCAGTTTTGTGGTTTACTATTTCATCAGCGTGACCTTCCAAGCCTCCCGGTTTTCAGGGATGGCCTTGCGTGAGCAGCATCAGCACATTTTTCTGGTTTGTGTGCGTAAGCCTGGTACTCCTAGTGTTAATCTAGCCATAGAAGCACAACGAACCTCAAACTGACTTGTTCACGTTGGATTTAAGCAGGGGCAAGCAGAGCACTATAGGGATCTCTTAAGGCAGAGACATGATGAATGCCACAATGATCAGCCACTGGAACAGAATGACAGTTCTCAGCCGTTTGTGTTCTGTCATGAACAACGCATCAACACACGGATTCAAGTGCGCCGCTGAGACCACGCTTATGCCTGTAAAGGCGCGATGCAGACTGGCACCAAGGGATTCTCCGTGCTATAACTAACGGCTTTACGGCTGCAGATTTACTTTTAGCCAGATAAAGATGCGCGTTTGCCGACAACGTTGGCTAATCCACAGACTGCAATACGAAAAAATGGAGCGAGATGTCCCCAATGGTGACACTAAGATAGATAAAGAGGAGGAGGGAAAGGCAGGGATGTATTACTTTCAAAATTGCTGTGCAGAACAAGCTTCTGCCGGTGTCACGTATGCGTGTTCGTGCAGTCAATTCCTCTCCTCGAGCCTGTGCTCGGACACTCGGGGAGCTATCGTTTTTTTTAACGTCAACGTAGTGCGCCTCGAATTGTGCACTTGAATGGCGAAGGGTACTGGTTTCTGTGGATGTACAACAAAGGATGTACCGCTTTAACTGTGAGCCGATCACGTGGATTGCAGCGCTATCCAGAGAGAGAAGAGAAGAGACCGACAGAATGGCAAGTAAAGTAACACCTGATAAGTTTGGTTGCCTGCATTGCAGCGCTCGCAAAACAAAATGCAGCTAGCCGAGAACGACATATTGAAAATTGCAGCGAGAAAAACATTCGAACAGACAGTTCCTTAAGTCTCGGTGGTTAAAACAAGACATCCAAGCTATTACCGGGGCCAGTTGGTTGACCATTATGAGAAGGAATGCGCTAAAAGCGGCATGTGTCGTGCGTCTGTTGTCTTTTGCCGCTTTTAGCGCAATCCTTCGCATAAAGACATCCAACCCCCCGATTAGCAGCAGGGGCATGCGCCAGTGCTTTCTCCTCTCAATATGTTGTGATCGCAGGGAATCCAGGACTGGTAGATGGTTTTCTGGTGCACATTATTTCCACGTTGGAAACATTTGCGTGAATTAAAGACATAGTGAGTGTAAGGCCGCCCTTCATCAACCCGTACATTTTTTTATTCCCTTCGCTTGTGGTCACTGAGGGCCTGCGGTCTACGTGGAGAGCTCTGAGTGAAGCACCGAGCTGATGAAGCACCGAAAATGATGTTCGCTGAGCCGAAGAGCCCTATATATCCAACCACTCGGCATTGCATTAACTCCAAGGATAGGCATCTCTCGCCACCCGCGCCTTAACGTGGGTGAGCCGAGCCGGCCTGTGCGTATACTCTTTCATACATCAGGTGAAACGCTGTGAGAGGTACGGAAGTAGCCCGGACGGGAAAATAAAGGAAGGGTGTTAATCCGCGCTTGTGCTGTGCCCGAGTGGTCTATGGCACGATGATGAGACAGCGTGTTGGCAGCAATAAGAGTGCATGTAATCAAGTTCATGACAAAATTGCCATGTGGTAGGCCTGCAGGGAAAGCATTTAGTATGCTTCGCTAACCAGAAATAACGCACTACTTTTTGGTCGCGCATGCAGGCAGCGCAAACGAGAGCGCTAGCTTTGGCAGCGTTGCACCTGATGTCTGAAACGGAGTATATTAAGCCATGGCGTCGCACCTCGCCCTTCCATTTGCTTGCGGGCGTAAATATAGATTCTATATGCTTGAGAAAGCATGGCGTGCATTTGTACTTTTGATTTGATGCGCATAAGGAATTAAGCTGAGGGCTGGATAAAATCTCCCGAACTATAGTTATGAAATAACTAGGTGCACTGTAACCACTTAGTCTCCTTGTGTTCACTATCATATGCAGATATATAGAAAACACGAGGACTAACTGAAATGACTCCACCGTCATTCCGTCTGAGGTAGGCATATCCAATGCCTTAGGAGAAAAGGGCGACCGTTTTGCACGACCGCAAACGTGTGCAGCACACAGGTCAGCCCTTTTATTTAAATCTATTCCAACATGGCTGGGCACACAGCAAAATGTTTTTACGTGACCTGCGCTGCGACTTTTTCTTGGTTTTGTGGTATGCTTATTATTAATGGTTCTATTGAATTAATGGAATGTAGTGCCGGGAGCAAGATAAGCGACTCCGTACAGATTATTCCGTTTTAAACATACAATTTGGCTACGGCTGCAGAGGCAGTATAACACTCGGTTATCAGTGTATTGGTTTGAGCAGTTTCTCTTAGTGCCAATTATTGCTGTAACACGCGTTTATGTGGAGTGACTTTGTTAGTAAAGTGTGTCAATGTGAAACCGCACAAAATGGGAAGCCTGTACCATGGCGGCAGCGAATGGTTTATTTTGATATTCCAGGTAGGGCATGTGGTATGCCTAGTTCCTAACATTGCGTCCTCAAATCATAAGAAAGGTCTGGTGGACTTGTTTATGCTTATTCAGTGTTCCGAGCGTGCATTTTGTACCTACTGGACAACAGATGTTTTAGTAGGGATCGTATTTTCATGACACCAGCATGAAAGCGTAGTTGTGCCCTCAAGACTTAAGACGTTTTCCTAGATAAGAAACTATTTATGGGGGCTCTTGTCTACGCACCGGTAGCTCTGCGTAAACTTACGCTCAAACACTCCAACAGCATTCCTGCCAACCTGAGGGCTTTCAAATTCGTAAAACCATGGAGACCAGGGGGGGGGGGGGGTGTAGCCAGGACAGCGCAATTTTTTTTCTCGCGTTTCATCACCAATCCACGATGCGATAGCGCTGAAGCTTCTTCGCACGTGGCGTCGCACGTGAGGAAACGCAGCAATCGCGAAAAGCACGTGACGAGCGCGTAAATTCAGCACGCTGGAAGAACGCAAGTATCACTCGGACTGAATTGAGGGCCGCTCGCAGTTGTTTCACAGTCTTGCCGCAGCGGCCATTAAGATACTTTCGACAAACAAACAAGCATACAAAAATGTCCACGACAATGCAGTCGTCGTTCTAAACGGCGCATAGCTCGGCTGACTAATAAGCGGAGCCGATAGCAGCCGACGCTTCGTGCTTGGGGCGAAGCTCCAAGAAAGAAACTACGCGGCCATGGACTATCGGCCTACCGGCGGGGCCCTACCGATCCTGAAAAAAGCCGCAGTTGCGCGCATGTCAGAGGGGCGCCGATAAGAAATGTAGCGTGCAGTTCAGGCCTTGGGACGAATATTTGGGCGATCGGTTACTCGTGCACGGCATCATAGCGCGACACGGCGCAATTTTTTGGGAGCCCGTCAAAACTGACCGATGCCAGCCTCTGGGCGTCCAAATAAAGCCCCTGCCACCACAGTCTTAGCGGGACGGTCGGCAGGACTGTGACGACAGCGCGGATTATCTGAATTGACTGTCAATTTGAATTAAAAACAATTTATTTCTACTCCTCAGCCTCGAAGTATACAATGAGAGATACATTGACAGAAGGTATACGTACTCCTCTCTCGTAGCGGCGGAAGGCTACCACTGGAAAATTTTAACAGAATTTTAACATTTATCGCAAATAAGAGTTAGTATCGTAATATTTCAGGCAAGGTTCGTAAAATCGTAATATGGGTTAGAATTCGTACATTTTACTTTAGGTATGTCAAACAGGCAAATGTAAGAGCACATGTCGAAAGTAGGTGAAAATAAAGAGGCTGTAATCATGAAGTCTAAGCTGACGCTGTGCTAGCTGTTCCGCAGAATATCACTAAGAACTCGCCACACAGCCGGCTTTCCAAGAGTGAAGGAATGAGGTGGGATTGTTATACAGAGAATTTGTGGTGTGGTTTGCATCAAGAACGCTGTGTGGTAACCAGACGCAGAGATCATCTCCCGATGTGTGTGGAATCAGCAGCTGCGATGAAAACATGTATCAACACTGGCAACAGCTATGGGAGAGGTGACCACCTGAAACGAGCAAACGTGTCACATAAGCGGTGTCCAGATGCTAGCCTGGACGTGTACGGATAATCTTGCAAAGTTTCTAGAACGAGCAAAAGTTATGTGGACATACATATCGCTATTGGATACAGGCGTGGGAGAGGTGAGAAGAATAAACAAGCAACTGTTTGCTTCCCTGTAGTATGCGCGTATCTCGGTGATGTGAGGATCATCTTGCACCGGGTTTGGAACAAGCCATAGTCACCTAGACATGTATAATTTTCGCAACAGCAATAAGAGAGCGTAGCTAATACAGTATGCATATACTTTGCATAGCAAGTAAATGCGTAAGGATGCTGCCAGAGAAGCACCAAAACAAGGTTTGTTCCTTATGCACAGGACCTCATTGCAACACGTTCCTTCAAAAAATAGTCGTTAAGTTTCGTCGGTACAATAATGTGACCAGTGTTAAGCCACAATTTTAAAGAAAGATGAAATTCAATAGCTTCAGTTATCACTCTAGCAGAGCTGAATATGTTCAGATAACCTTGCAACGAGTGTGGATCGAGGAACAGTAAGGTAGATACGTCTCAATTTTGGCAGTATATTAGAGAGGTGAGCATGTGAAACTACCACGATTTCAGCAGCAACCGATTGTGTGAGGAAGCGTCTGACGAAGAATAAATCTCCTGGCCATACTCTGAGGACTCATTGCATTAGGGTCTTCCACAAAGTTGCCGGAAAATCGCGCCGGCACAATGGTGTGGCCAGCCTTAAGACAGTACAGAGAAGGCCAGCTGAGGCTATTCACCCATTCTTTGAGAGGATTTGATTGCGACCTGTTTTTGGAACATGCCGGTGCGTATTGCATGAGATGCTTCTCAGCGATGTCACTAAGCGCATTGTGTGGACATATTGAAATTGGCGTAGACTGTTGGATAAGCACATTATGAAGATCGGATGGCTAGTTTACTTTATGAAGAGCGGACGGCTAGTTTGTCTAACACATCCAGCTTTTACAAGTAGGATTCTGGATTGTATCGCCACCACCAGACTTTCGCACCAATGTTAAGTAGCGATATTGAATGAATCTGATTTGTTGCCTGGAACCAAAAACTAATGATTGACGTATGCACCAACAAACTAATATCCACGAGAGTGGTGGGAATGTTGACTGCAACTTTGTCAGTAGGAACACATGCGAGACTCTTAAGACTTTCAATTGGATGCTACAATTGCGCTGTTCGTGGCTGAGTGATGTATTTGCATGTACCTGACGAAAGACGAAACTCCTCAGCTTCATCCGTCGTTTCAGCTGCTTTCAATGTGACCAGAGCTTTTGGAATACGCCCGCAGGTATTGCATGACATGTCCCTGAGCGTTTGCTCGAAGTGGATATTAACCAGCTTAAAAACACAGACACGCCAGTTGCTTTGAAGCTGGACCGAATCGCTTCGCCACGACCGCAGGCTCGCACTGGCGCGATGTGGTGCTGTTGGACGAAGTGCGCTGGCTGCTTAAGACTGGAAACTAAGAATTCTGTGCTGCATTGTTAACCTCCTCTGGTGTCTGTGCTGACAGTGCGCGTTGATCACGCAAAGAAAATGAAGACAAGTTTCCCACACGATGCAATCACCAACAACATCAGTTTCAATATGGACCGTGGGAAAATGTGGCAAGAGTCAACGGTTAACTTTTCCAGCGCAAAAACACGTCAAACTCGCTTACACTGAAAAAACGGAGAGGTTTGAGATTGATTTTAGCTGCTCTTTTGCTGTAGAGGAAGCTAATATCCCGCTGTTAGTGTTTTTTCAGTATATGTTTTTCAGTATAAGAATACAAAGATTCTGAAGGTATACAGCGGAATGTACCACAGGGTTGCACTGTTTGGTTTCACTGATAAGCACATCAAAAAGATATTCAGAGAGAACAGTGCATTGTAACGCTATTGTTACAAATGTAGCCTTATTTTTCAGAAGCACAACGAACGCTTCATCTCTAATCCCCATGCTGTTGTAATCATGGCGCTGCATATAAATTACCGATAGGGTAAACGTGGATCAAATGTAACGATCCTTCCCACAATATGTACAAACCATATTTCTCCGCCTGGCAAAACATGCTTTGATACGCATGCTGCTCCAATGCATGTAGTGCGTGGATAAACGTCTTGGGTTGTATCTACAATTGCTCTCATATGAGAGCGCACCCCTTCTTACACTTAGCTGTCCGTTACCATTTCGGGATTAAAGAGGTGTGCCCCTAGAGGAAGAAATGTGGCATGCCAACGACAGCATGGTCTCCAGGTGAATAACTGTTCTCCACACCAGAACGTCTATCGCGGCAAGGTTTAGCCGAAACTAACGAAGGACGCTTCGCGTGGTAATGCTTCACAGCCAGCTTTGGTATGTTCATTACTGCGAGTCGTCAATCCTGATTATCCAGGGATGCTTTGGCCGAAAATGTTTACCGGCCGGCTGACCGCAGCATGAAGCAAACTAAACAAGGCCCAAGGCTGGGCCTCAATGTTGTAGTTTAGAATCAGGCTAGTATTACGTGCTTAAATGCAACAGGAATACTTGCAACAATGTTTCTGCATGCGTCTCGTATGCCTCTGGCAATGGATTCGTTTCTTCGAGCTTTACTCCTCATGTTGTTGACGGTATTTTTTTCGTCCTCATGTACATGCCAACCCTTTAACTGCATGCTCTTGCTTTCGAATTGACGCAGTCCTTTGCATGGATAGACCAGACGTGCCTCAAGATAATTTATACAGTGGATCTTTACAGACTGCAAACCCCACAGAGAAAAGCGAAGCCCCTCAAGGAGTTTAAAGGATGGAATGTTTGGTTCTTTGACAAACTGGTCCACCTGGCAGTCACTGCACCCTTCTCGAATTGCCCGCAAATAAAATCCACCTAGCAAAGAACAAATTATCCTTCCATGTTGTCCTATTGAGTGTCGTACTTCCTAGACACGCAAGCAGTGGAAGCGCTGGCTTCAGAGGCACATGATGTCCACTTTGGATACCAGGGTGCTATCCCTGGATTTGCTCCCCCCCCCCGTGCCGCCATAAATAGGGGGTGGGGGGGTGCGAATATAGGGGGGGGGGCGTAGAGTAGGTTCCCCATCCCCGAAATAGGGAAGGGGGTGGGGGCTACTCTGAAACTGAAGTTTTCTAGTAGCAGGCAAGTTGTATCGCGAGCTGCTAGATCTCCTGCCCACTTTTTACCAAGCCTCTCAACCTTGCTTCTTTCTGAGTGAGCCCTGTGGTACAGGTATTTCCAGAACGAGCAGTGGACCGAAGACCTGCGGCAAGGTATCCTTCAAATTTACAGCACTCTTCTTGAGTACCAGAATCATGTCGTCAGCATCCGCCAGAAGGCGCAGCTTGATTTATGGTTTAATAAGTAGAATGCGGTTGAAGCTGAATACTTGTTTTCATTACAGCATAAAAACAAATAATAAGGAGGTTTACTGTAAAAGATTCTGCTGTAACTCTATCCGGTGTACCCGCAGTAGATGCATGAGATCATACTCGGCGCCATGCGACACTTTTGAGCATTTTTTTCACGAAGGGAATAGAGATTCTTCAAATAATGGTATTTTTGGCAAAAATGGAAAGCTTCATTATCCACATAAGTGATATTAGACGAATATTGGAAGATTTGTATCGTTAGCAAAAATACTTTCGCCATCTTTCTTTGGTTCATGTTTTAATTGTACATGTGCTCTGGCCCTTTCCTGTGTAAGCGCCAAGACGATTTGCAGTATGAATAAATGAAAGACATGTCAAGAAGGATTACTTGTGCATTAATACAGGGCCTATCTGTGCACGTATTGCGTTTGTTTTTGTGAGCAATTAGAGAGCTATATAAAGTATACGCCTGTTCGTCATGGTGCCAGGTGCCGAAAATGGAGCTCGACAAGGAGATAGAATGAGACCTCAAAATCAAGTCCTGGTTTGCCAGCTGGACACAACTGCTATAACCAAATATTTGAGACTATGGATAGCCACTCCACGTAAGCTTAAGCATAACCACCCATGAAGAATAAAAAGTTTACGCGTGCACTTTGTTGGCCTAAATTGCGGGGAAGCGGAAGCCTTTAGCGCGCTGTTGCTGCTTGTGTCATATGTGTGGTGAAGATGTTAAGTAGACAATTATTACGAGTCTTAAATGCTGAAGACACTGGAGGGCGTTTGAGACGAATCGTTTGAGAGCAGGTAGGCTGGAAACGCCAACCGGTCGGTGGGATGCGTGTCTCCGCGACGTTTTTTTTTTGCTTCGACCTCGCTCTCAACCGGATAAGCGCCACCGCCCTTCTCGCGGCCTGTCCCTAGAGGGCCCCGGATATCGCTCCGTGGGGCCGCCAACCGCGTATGTGTGGCCCGCAGGCATTCGCTTCGTGAACCCAGGCGCGTGTTTCGGGAGGTGCCCAACTATGGATTTTTTCGTCGCGCACTTGTCGGCGAGAGAAAGCTGAATTTTCTGCGCAGTTCTCGCTTGCGGCTTCAGCCGTTAGTTAGAACATGCACCTTAGGCTTGGGCAGCAACGACGCGTAGCTGAAATGATTCAACAGACATGCTTTCGGCACAGCGATTGTTGTTTTCTCTGTTGGCGGAAACGGCCTCGAAAGAGGAGATGGCCCGCAAGGAATCGCCGGTCACATAAAGGTGCGCATTTTATCTAAAATTTGGCTTCACGAAGTGCAGTACCGCTTACCTACATGCCATGCGCAGTCCAGGACCTCATTTTGCTGCTGCAGGAGCACGTGGCTAGTGTCGTGCTGGTAGTCAAAGTTTTGCCACGACATTACCGCGACCCACATAGGTCGCGAATTGAGGACCTCAAGCGTCGACAGCTGAACCACCGTCTGACAGCAAAGCTGAAGCGCTTTCCGGGCGCGCGCATTCGCCACACCGAGGTGAGGATTGAACAACTTGCGAAGATATTTTCTCGTGCAGAACTCGGCAAAATGTGGGTCTTGTAACGTAACTTCATTTCCAGCATCATTTCCTGGATGATTCTGACAAGTAGATGCTGCTGTTATTCGTTGCGGACCTTAAAATGTGGCGGAGATTAGGCATCGACCGGATATCAGATTATCGTTGGCAACTGATGGTTGCTTTGTGAACTCGCAATACAAAGCTGCTAAAAGCGTACAGCGAGATTGACGCCACGGTTCGAGTTCTTGCCTACTCAATGAAGCACATCGTAAAGGTATGCATACTCTTGGTCATTTGTTTTTACACATAGTGCATTTGTCTTTGCACGTTAATTACGGTGCATGTGAGTGCCCACCTGAAGCAGTATCAGTCTTACTCAGCGAAGCTGCGCAGAAAAGCATGTGCACGTGGTGTTTGCCGTCTTTGACGACACAATACAAAGCTGCTAAAAGTGTACAGCGAGATTGACGCCACGGTTCAAGTTTTTACCTACTCAATGTAAAACATCGCAAAAGGTATCCACTCTCTTATCCATTTCCTTTTTCATGTAGTGCATTGTTAGCTTTGCTCGTTAAGTATGGTGCATGTAATTGCCCTCCTTAAGCATTATCATTTGTATTGAGAGAAGCTTTGCAGAAAAGCATGTGCAACTGATGGATGCTTTATGTGATATCGAATAAAAACGCACAGCGCAATTGACGCCGCGGATCGAGTTCTTGCCTACTCAGTGAAACACATCGGATAGGTATGCCTATGTTTAGTCATTTGTTTTTACATATAGTGCATTTGTCTTTGCACGTTAATTATGGTGCATACCAGTGCCCTCCTGAAGCATTATCAGTCTTACTCGGCGAAGCTGCGCAGAAAAGCATGAGCACGTGGTGTTTGCCGTCTTTGACGACACAATACAAAGCTGCTACAAGTGTACAGCGAGATTGACGCCACGGTTTGAATTTTTACCTACTCAATGTAGCACATCGAAATGGTATGCATACTCTTGGTAATTTGTTTTTACATATAGTGCATTTGTCTTTGCACGCTAATTATGGAGCATGTGAGTGCCCTCCTGAAACAGTATCATTCTTACTTAGCGAAGCTGCGCAGAAAAGCATGAGCACGTGGTGTTTGCTGTCTTTGACAAAACAATACAAAGCTGCTACAAGTGTACAGCGAGATTGACGCCATGGTTCGAGTTTTTACCTAATCAATGTAGCACATCGGAAAGGTATGCATACTCTTGGTCATTTGTTTTTACATATAGTGCATTTGGCTTTGCACGCTAATTATGGAGCATGTGAGTGCCCTCCTGAAGCAGTATCATTCTTACTTAGCGAAGCAGCGCAGAAAAGCATGAGCACGTGGTGTTTGCCGTCTTTGACAAAACAATACAAAGCTGCTACAAGTGTACAGCGAGATTGACGCCACGGTTTGAATTTTTACCTACTCAATGTAGCACATCGAAAAGGTATGCATACTCTTGGTAATTTGTTTTTACATATAGTGCATTTGTCTTTGCACGCTAATTATAGAGCATGTGAGTGCCCTCCTGAAGCAGTATCATTCTTACTTAGCAAAGCTGCGCAGAAAAGCATGAGCACGTGGTGTTTGCCGTCTTTGACGACACAATACAAAGCTGCTACAAGTGTACAGCGAGATTGACGCCATGGTTTGAATTTTTACCTACTCAATGTAGCACATCGAAAAGGTATGCATACTCTTGGTGATTTGTTTTTACATATAGTGCATTTGTCTTTGCACGCTAATTATGGAGCATGTGAGTGCCCTCCTGAAGCAGTATCATTCTTACTTAGCGAAGCTGCGCAGAAAAGCATGAGCACGTGGTGTTTGCCGTCTTTGACAAAACAATACAAAGCTGCTACAAGTGTACAGCGAGATTGACGCCACGGTTCGAGTTTTTACCTACTCAATGTAGCACATCGAAAAGGGTATGCATACTCTTGGTCATTTGTTTTTACATATAGTGCATTTGTCTTTGCACGCTAATTATGGAGCATGTGAGTGCCCTCCTGAAGCAGTATCATTCTTACTTAGCGAAGCTGCGCAGAAAAGCATGAGCACGTGGTGTTTGCCGTCTTTGACGACACAATACAAAGCTGCTACAAGTGTACAGCGAGATTGACGCCACGGTTTGAATTTTTACCTACTCAATGTAGCACATCGAAAAGGTATGCATACTCTTGGTAATTTGTTTTTACATATAGTGCATTTGTCTTTGCACGCTAATTATGGAGCATGTGAGTGCCCTCCTGAAGCAGTATCATTCTTACTTAGCGAAGCTGCGCAGAAAAGCATGAGCACGTGGTGTTTGCCGTCTTTGACGACACAATACAAAGCTGCTACAAGTGTACAGCGAGATTGACGCCACGGTTTGAATTTTTACCTACTCAATGTAGCACATCGAAAAGGTATGCATACTCTTGGTCATTTGTTTTTACATATAGTGCATTTGGCTTTGCACGCTAATTATGGAGCATGTGAGTGCCCTCCTGAAGCAGTATCATTCTTACTTAGCGAAGCTGCGCAGAAAAGCATGAGCACGTGGTGTTTGCCGTCTTTGACGACACAATACAAAGCTGCTACAAGTGTACAGCGAGATTGACGCCACGGTTTGAATTTTTACCTACTCAATGTAGCACATCGAAAAGGTATGCATACTCTTGGTAATTTGTTTTTACATATAGTGCATTTGTCTTTGCACGCTAATTATGGAGCATGTGAGTGCCCTCCTGAAGCAGTATCATTCTTACTTAGCGAAGCTGCGTAGAAAAGCATGAGCACGTGGTGTTTGCCGTCTTTGACAAAACAATACAAAGCTGCTACAAGTGTACAGCGAGATTGAGTAGGTAAAAATTCAAACCGTGGCGTCAATCTCGCTGTACACTTGTAGCAGCTTTGTATTGTGTCGTCAAAGACGGCAAACACCACGTGCTCATGCTTTTCTGCGCAGCTTCGCTAAGTAAGAATGATACTTCTTCAGGAGGGCACTCACATGCTCCATAATTAGCGTGCAAAGCCAAATGCACTATATGTAAAAACAAATGACCAAGAGTATGCATACCTTTTCGATGTGCTACATTGAGTAGGTAAAAATTCAAACCGTGGCGTCAATGTAGCACATCGAAAAGGTATGCATACTCTTGGTCATTTGTTTTTACATATAGTGCATTTGGCTTTGCACGCTAATTATGGAGCATGTGAGTGCCCTCCTGAAGAAGTATCATTCTTACTTAGCGAAGCTGCGCAGAAAAGCATGAGCACGTGGTGTTTGCCGTCTTTGACGACACAATACAAAGCTGCTACAAGTGTACAGCGAGATTGACGCCACGGTTTGAATTTTTACCTACTCAATGTAGCACATCGAAAAGGTATGCATACTCTTGGTCATTTGTTTTTACATATAGTGCATTTGGCTTTGCACGCTAATTATGGAGCATGTGAGTGCCCTCCTGAAGAAGTATCATTCTTACTTAGCGAAGCTGCGCAGAAAAGCATGAGCACGTGGTGTTTGCCGTCTTTGACGACACAATACAAAGCTGCTACAAGTGTACAGCGAGATTGACGCCACGGTTTGAATTTTTACCTACTCAATGTAGCACATCGAAAAGGTATGCATACTCTTGGTCATTTGTTTTTACATATAGTGCATTTGGCTTTGCACGCTAATTATGGAGCATGTGAGTGCCCTCCTGAAGAAGTATCATTCTTACTTAGCGAAGCTGCGCAGAAAAGCATGAGCACGTGGTGTTTGCCGTCTTTGACGACACAATACAAAGCTGCTACAAGTGTACAGCGAGATTGACGCCACGGTTTGAATTTTTACCTACTCAATGTAGCACATCGAAAAGGTATGCATACTCTTGGTCATTTGTTTTTACATATAGTGCATTTGTCTTTGCACGCTAATTATGGAGCATGTGAGTGCCCTCCTGAAGCAGTATCATTCTTACTCAGCGAAGCTGCGTAGAAAAGCATGAGCACGTGGTGTTTGCCGTCTTTGACGACACAATACAAAGCTGCTACAAGTGTACAGCGAGATTGACGCCACGGTTCGAGTTTTTACCTACTCAATGTAGCACATAGAAAAGGTATGCATACTCTTGGTCATTTGTTTTTACATATAGTGCATTTGGCTTTGCACGCTAATTATGGTGCATGTGAGTGCCCTCCTGAAGAAGTATCATTCTTACTTAGCGAAGCTGCGCAGAAAAGCATGAGCACGTGGTGTTTGCCGTCTTCGACAAAACAATACAAAGCTGCTACAAGTGTACAGCGAGATTGACGCCACGGTTCGAGTTTTTACCTACTCAATGTAGCACATAGAAAAGGTATGCATACTCTTGGTCATTTGTTTTTACATATAGTGCATTTGTCTTTGCACGCTAATTATGGAGCATGTGAGTGCCCTCCTGAAGAAGTATCATTCTTACTTAGCGAAGCTGCGCAGAAAAGCATGAGCACGTGGTGTTTGCCGTCTTTGACGACACAATACAAAGCTGCTACAAGTGTACAGCGAGATTGACGCCATGGTTTGAATTTTTACCTACTCAATGTAGCACATCGAAAAGGTATGCATACTCTTGGTCATTTCTTTTTACATATAGTGCATTTCGCTTTGCACGCTAATTATGGTGCATGTGAGTGCCCTCCTGAAGAAGTATCATTCTTACTTAGCGAAGCTGCGCAGAAAAGCATGAGCACGTGGTGTTTGCCGTCTTTGACGACACAATACAAAGCTGCTACAAGTGTACAGCGAGATTGACGCCATGGTTTGAATTTTTACCTACTCAATGTAGCACATCGAAAAGGTATGCATACTCTTGGTCATTTGTTTTTACATATAGTGCATTTGGCTTTGCACGCTAATTATGGAGCATGTGAGTGCCCTCCTGAAGCAGTATCATTCTTACTTAGCGAAGCTGCGCAGAAAAGCATGAGCACGTGGTGTTTGCCGTCTTTGACAAAACAATACAAAGCTGCTACAAGTGTACAGCGAGATTGACGCCACGGTTCGAGTTTTTACCTACTCAATGTAGCACATAGAAAAGGTATGCATACTCTTGGTGATTTGTTTTTACATATAGTGCATTTGTCTTTGCACGCTAATTATGGAGCATGTGAGTGCCCTCCTGAAGCAGTAAAATTCTTACTTAGCAAAGCTGCGCAGAAAAGCATGAGCACGTGGTGTTTGCCGTCTTTGACGACACAATACAAAGCTGCTACAAGTGTACAGCGAGATTGACGCCACGGTTCGAGTTTTTACCTACTCAATGTAGCACATCGAAAAGGTATGCATACTCTTGGTAATTTGTTTTTACATATAGTGCATTTGGCTTTGCACGCTAATTATGGAGCATGTGAGTGCCCTCCTGAAGCAGTATCATTCTTACTTAGCAAAGCTGCGCAGAAAAGCATGAGCACGTGGTGTTTGCCGTCTTTGACGACACAATACAAAGCTGCTACAAGTGTACAGCGAGATTGACGCCACGGTTTGAATTTTTACCTACTCAATGTAGCACATCGAAAAGGTATGCATACTCTTGGTCATTTGTTTTTACATATAGTGCATTTGTCTTTGCACGCTAATTATGGCGCATGTGAGTGCCCTCCTGAAGCAGTATCATTCTTACTTAGCGAAGCTGCGCAGAAAAGCATGAGCACGTGGTGTTTGCCGTCTTTGACGACACAATACAAAGCTGCTACAAGTGTACAGCGAGATTGACGCCACGGTTCGAGTTTTTACCTACTCAATGTAGCACATCGAAAAGGTATGCATACTCTTGGTAATTTGTTTTTACATATAGTGCATTTGGCTTTGCACGCTAATTATGGAGCATGTGAGTGCCCTCCTGAAGCAGTATCATTCTTACTTAGCAAAGCTGCGCAGAAAAGCATGAGCACGTGGTGTTTGCCGTCTTTGACGACACAATACAAAGCTGCTACAAGTGTACAGCGAGATTGACGCCACGGTTCGAGTTTTTACCTACTCAATGTAGCACATCGAAAAGGTATGCATACTCTTGGTAATTTGTTTTTACATATAGTGCATTTGGCTTTGCACGCTAATTATGGAGCATGTGAGTGCCCTCCTGAAGCAGTATCATTCTTACTTAGCAAAGCTGCGCAGAAAAGCATGAGCACGTGGTGTTTGCCGTCTTTGACGACACAATACAAAGCTGCTACAAGTGTACAGCGAGATTGACGCCACGGTTTGAATTTTTACCTACTCAATGTAGCACATCGAAAAGGTATGCATACTCTTGGTCATTTGTTTTTACATATAGTGCATTTGTCTTTGCACGCTAATTATGGCGCATGTGAGTGCCCTCCTGAAGCAGTATCATTCTTACTTAGCGAAGCTGCGCAGAAAAGCATGAGCACGTGGTGTTTGCCGTCTTTGACGACACAATACAAAGCTGCTAAAAGTGTACAGCGAGATTGACGCCACGGTTCAAGTCTTTACCTACTCAATGTAGCACATCGGAAAGGTATGCACTCTCTTATCCATTTGCTTTTTCATGTAGTGCATTGTTAGCTTTGCTCGTTAATTATGGTGCATGTAACTCCCTCCTTATGCATTATCATTTGTATTGAGAGAAGCTTTGCAGAAAAGCCTGTGCGACTGATGGATGATTTATGCGATATAGAAATACAAAGCTGCTAAAACCGCACAGCGAAATTGACGCCACGGATCGAGTTCTTACCTACTCAATGAAGCACATCGAAAAGGTATGCATACTCTTGGTCATTTGTTTTTACATACAGTGCGTTTGTCTTTGCACGCTAATTATGGTGCGTGTGAGTGCCGTCCTGAAGCGTAATCAATCTTACTGAGCGAAGCTGCGCAGAAAAGCATGGGCACGTGGTGTTTGCCGTCTTTGACGACACAATACAAAGCTGCTAAAAGTGTACAGCGAGATTGACGCCACGGTTGAAGTTTTTACCTACTCAATATAGCACATCGGAAAGGTATGCACTCTCTTATCCATTTCCTTTTTCATGTAGTGCATTGTTAGCTTTGCTCGTTAATTATGGTGCATGTAATTGCCCTCCTTAAGCATTATCATTTGTATTGAGAGAAGCTTTGTAGAAAAGCCTGTGCAACAGATGGATGATTTATGTGATATCGAAATACAAAGCTGCTAAAAACGCACAGCGAAACTGACGCCGCGGATCTAGTCCTTACCTACTCAATGAAGCACATCGAAAAGGTATGCATACTCTTGGTCATTTGTTTTTACATACAGTGCGTTTGTCTTTGCACGCTAATTATGGTGCATGTGAGTGCCGTCCTGAAGCGTAATCATTCTTACTGAGCGAAGCTGCGCAGAAAAGCATGGGCACGTGGTGTTTGCCGTCTTTGACGACACAATACAAAGCTGCTAAAAGTGTACAGCGAGATTGACGCCACGGTTCGAGTTTTTACCTACTCACTGTAGCACTTCGGAAAGGTATGCACTCTCTTATTGATTTGCTTTTTCACGTAGTGCATTGTTAGCTTTGCTCGTTAATAATGGTGCATGTAATTGCCATCCTTAAGCATTATCATTTGTATTGAGAGAAGCTTTGTAGAAAAGCCTGTGCAACAGATGGATGATTTATGTGTTATCGAAATACAAAGCTGCTAAAAACGCACAGCGAAATTGACGCCGCGGATCGAGTTCTTACCTACTCAATGAAGCACATCGAAAAGGTATGCATACTCTTGGTCATTTGTCTTTACATACAGTGCATTTGTCTTTGCACGCTAATTATGGTGCATGTGAGTGCCGTCCTGAAGCGTAATCAATCTTACTGAGCGAAGCTGCGCAGAAAAGCATGGGCACGTGGTGTTTGCCGTCTTTGACGACACAATACAAAGCTGCTAAAAGTGTACAGCGAGATTGACGCCACGGTTCAAGTTTTTACCTACTCAATATAGCACATCGGAAAGGTATGCACTCTCTTATCCATTTCCTTTTTCATGTAGTGCATTGTTAGCTTTGCTCGTTAATTATGGTGCATGTAATTGCCCTCCTTAAGCATTATCATTTGTATTGAGAGAAGCTTTGTAGAAAAGCCTGTGCAACAGATGGATGATTTATGTGATATCGAAATACAAAGCTGCTAAAAACGCACAGCGAAACTGACGCCGCGGATCTAGTCCTTACCTACTCAATGAAGCACATCGAAAAGGTATGCATACTCTTGGTCATTTGTTTTTACATACAGTGCGTTTGTCTTTGCACGCTAATTATGGTGCATGTGAGTGCCGTCCTGAAGCGTAATCATTCTTACTGAGCGAAGCTGCGCAGAAAAGCATGGGCACGTGGTGTTTGCCGTCTTTGACGACACAATACAAAGCTGCTAAAAGTGTACAGCGAGATTGACGCCACGGTTCGAGTTTTTACCTACTCAATGTAGCACATCGGAAAGGTATGCACTCTCTTATTCATTTGCTTTTTCATGTAGTGCATTGTTAGCTTTGCTCGTTAATTATGGTGCATGTAATTGCCCTCCTTAAGCATTATCATTTGTATTGAGAGAAGCTTTGTAGAAAAGCCTGTGCAACACATGGATGATTTATGTGATATCGAAATACAAAGCTGCTAAAAACGCACAGCGAAATTGACGCCGCGGATCGAGTCTCTTACCTACTCAATGAAGCACATCGAAAAGGTATGCATACTCTTGGTCATTTGTTTTTACATACAGTGCGTTTGTCTTTGCACGCTAATTATGGTGCATGTGAGTGCCGTCCTGAAGCGTAATCATTCTTACTCAGCGAAGCTGCGCAGAAAAGCATGAGCACGTGGTGTTTGCCGTCTTTGACGACACAATACAAAGCTGCTAAAAGTGTACAGCGAGGTTGACGCCACGGTTCAAGTTTTTACCTACTCAATATAGCACATCGGAAAGGTATGCACTCTCTTATCCATTTGCTTTTTCATGTAGTGCATTGTTAGCTTTGCTCGTTAATTATGGTGCATGTAACTCCCTCCTTATGCATTATCATTTGTATTGAGAGAAGCTTTGCAGAAAAGCCTGTGCGACTGATGGATGATTTATGCGATATAGAAATACAAAGCTGCTAAAACCGCACAGCGAAATTGACGCCACGGATCGAGTTCTTACCTACTCAATGAAGCACATCGAAAAGGTATGCATACTCTTGGTGATTTGTTTTTAGATACAGTGCGTTTGTCTTTGCACGCTAATTATGGTGCATGTGAGTGCCGTCCTGAAGCGTAATCATTCTTACTCAGCGAAGCTGCGCAGAAAAGCATGAGCACGTGGTGTTTGCCGTCTTTGACGACACAATACAAAGCTGCTAAAAGTGTACAGCGAGGTTGACGCCACGGTTCAAGTTTTTACCTACTCAATGTAGCACATCGGAAAGGTATGCACTCTCTTATTCATTTGCTTTTTCATGTAGTGCATTGTTAGCTTTGCTCGTTAATTATGGTGCATGTAACTCCCTCCTTATGCATTATCATTTGTATTGAGAGAAGCTTTGCAGAAAAGCCTGTGCGACTGATGGATGATTTATGTGATATCGAAATACAAAGCTGCTAAAAACGCACAGCGAAATTGACGCCGCGGATCGAGTTCTTACCTACTCAATGAAGCACATCGAAAAGGTATGCATACTCTTGGTCATTTGTTTTTACATACAGTGCGTTTGTCTTTGCACGCTAATTATGGTGCATGTGAGTGCCGTCCTGAAGCGTAATCAATCTTACTCAGCGAAGCTGCGCAGAAAAGCATGAGCACGTGGTGTTTGCCGTCTTTGACGACACAATACAAAGCTGCTAAAAGTGTACAGCGAGATTGACGCCACGGTTCAAGTTTTTACCTACTCAATGTAGCACATCGGAAAGGTATGCACTCTCTTATCCATTTGCTTTTTCATGTAGTGCATTGTTAGCTTTGCTCGTTAATTATGGTGCATGTAATTGCCCTCCTTAAGCATTATCATTTGTATTGAGAGAAGCTTTGTAGAAAAGCCTGTGCAACAGATGGATGATTTATGTGATATCGAAATACAAAGCTGCTAAAAACGCACAGCGAAATTGACGCCGCGGATCGAGTTCTTACCTACTCAATGAAGCACATCGAAAAGGTATGCATACTCTTGGTCATTTGTTTTTACATACAGTGCGTTTGTCTTTGCACGCTAATTATGGTGCATGTGAGTGCCGTCCTGAAGCGTAATCATTCTTACTCAGCGAAGCTGCGCAGAAAAGCATGAGCACGTGGTGTTTGCCGTCTTTGACGACACAATACAAAGCTGCTAAAAGTGTACAGCGAGATTGACGCCACGGTTCAAGTTTTTACCTACTCAATGTAGCACATCGGAAAGGTATGCACTCTCTTATTCATTTGCTTTTTCATGTAGTGCAATGTTAGTTTTGCTCGTTAATTATGGTGCATGTAATTGCCCTCCTTAAGCATTATCATTTGTATTGAGAGAAGCTTTGTAGAAAAGCCTGTGCAACAGATGGATGATTTATGTGATATCGAAATACAAAGCTGCTAAAAACGCACAGCGAAATTGACGCCGCGGATCGAGTCCTTACCTACTCAATGAAGCACATCGAAAAGGTATGCATACTCTTGGTCATTTGTCTTTACATACAGTGCATTTGTCTTTGCACGCTAATTATGGTGCATGTGAGTGCCGTCCTGAAGCGTAATCAATCTTACTGAGCGAAGCTGCGCAGAAAAGCATGGGCACGTGGTGTTTGCCGTCTTTGACGACACAATACAAAGCTGCTAAAAGTGTACAGCGAGATTGACGCCACGGTTCAAGTTTTTACCTACTCAATATAGCACATCGGAAAGGTATGCACTCTCTTATCCATTTCCTTTTTCATGTAGTGCATTGTTAGCTTTGCTCGTTAATTATGGTGCATGTAATTGCCCTCCTTAAGCATTATCATTTGTATTGAGAGAAGCTTTGTAGAAAAGCCTGTGCAACAGATGGATGATTTATGTGATATCGAAATACAAAGCTGCTAAAAACGCACAGCGAAATTGACGCCGCGGATCGAGTCCTTACCTACTCAATGAAGCACATCGAAAAGGTATGCATACTCTTGGTCATTTGTTTTTACATACAGTGCGTTTGTCTTTGCACGCTAATTATGGTGCATGTGAGTGCCGTCCTGAAGCGTAATCAATCTTACTGAGCGAAGCTGCGCAGAAAAGCATGGGCACGTGGTGTTTGCCGTCTTTGACGACACAATACAAAGCTGCTAAAAGTGTACAGCGAGATTGACGCCACGGTTCGAAGTTTTTACCTACTCAATGTAGCACATCGGAAAGGTATGCACTCTCTTATCCATTTGCTTTTTCATGTAGTGCATTGTTAGCTTTGCTCGTTAATTATGGTGCATGTAATTGCCCTCCTTAAGCATTATCATTTGTATTGAGAGAAGCTTTGTAGAAAAGCCTGTGCAACAGATGGATGATTTATGTGATATCGAAATACAAAGCTGCTAAAAACGCACAGCGAAACTGACGCCGCGGATCGAGTCCTTACCTACTCAATGAAGCACATCGAAAAGGTATGCATACTCTTGGTCATTTGTTTTTACATACAGTGCGTTTGTCTTTGCACGCTAATTATGGTGCATGTGAGTGCCGTCCTGAAGCGTAATCATTCTTACTGAGCGAAGCTGCGCAGAAAAGCATGGGCACGTGGTGTTTGCCGTCTTTGACGACACAATACAAAGCTGCTAAAAGTGTACAGCGAGATTGACGCCACGGTTCGAAGTTTTTACCTACTCAATATAGCACATCGGAAAGGTATGCACTCTCTTATCCATTTCCTTTTTCATGTAGTGCATTGTTAGCTTTGCTCGTTAATTATGGTGCATGTAATTGCCCTCCTTAAGCATTATCATTTGTATTGAGAGAAGCTTTGTAGAAAAGCCTGTGCAACAGATGGATGATTTATGTGATATCGAAATACAAAGCTGCTAAAAACGCACAGCGAAATTGACGCCGCGGATCGAGTTCTTACCTACTCAATGAAGCACATCGAAAAGGTATGCATACTCTTGGTCATTTGTCTTTACATACAGTGCATTTGTCTTTGCACGCTAATTATGGTGCATGTGAGTGCCGTCCTGAAGCGTAATCATTCTTACTGAGCGAAGCTGCGCAGAAAAGCATGGGCACGTGGTGTTTGCCGTCTTTGACGACACAATACAAAGCTGCTAAAAGTGTACAGCGAGGTTGACGCCACGGTTCAAGTTTTTACCTACTCAATATAGCACATCGGAAAGGTATGCACTCTCTTATCCATTTCCTTTTTCATGTAGTGCATTGTTAGCTTTGCTCGTTAATTATGGTGCATGTAATTGCCCTCCTTAAGCATTATCATTTGTATTGAGAGAAGCTTTGTAGAAAAGCCTGTGCAACAGATGGATGATTTATGTGATATCGAAATACAAAGCTGCTAAAAACGCACAGCGAAATTGACGCCGCGGATCGAGTTCTTACCTACTCAATGAAGCACATCGAAAAGGTATGCATACTCTTGGTCATTTGTTTTTACATACAGTGCATTTGTCTTTGCACGCTAATTATGGTGCATGTGAGTGCCGTCCTGAAGCGTATCATTCTTACTCAGCGAAGCTGCGCAGAAAAGCATGAGCACGTGGTGTTTGCCGTCTTTGACGACACAATACAAAGCTGCTAAAAGTGTACAGCGAGATTGACGCCACGGTTCAAGTTTTTACCTACTCAATGTAGCACATCGGAAAGGTATGCACTCTCTTATTCATTTGCTTTTTCATGTAGTGCATTGTTAGCTTTGCTCGTTAATTATGGTGCATGTAATTGCCCTCCTTAAGCATTATCATTTGTATTGAGAGAAGCTATTTAGAAAAGCCTGTGCAACACATGGATGATTTATGTGATATCGAAATACAAAGCTGCTAAAAACGCACAGCGAAATTGACGCCGCGGATCAAGTCCTTACCTACTCAATGAAGCACATCGAAAAGGTATGCATACTCTTGGTCATTTGTTTTTACATACAGTGCATTTGTCTTTGCACGCTAATTATGGTGCATGTGAGTGCCGTCCTGAAGCGTAATCAATCTTACTGAGCGAAGCTGCGCAGAAAAGCATGGGCACGTGGTGTTTGCCGTCTTTGACGACACAATACAAAGCTGCTAAAAGTGTACAGCGAGGTTGACGCCACGGTTCAAGTTTTTACCTACTCAATATAGCACATCGGAAAGGTATGCACTCTCTTATCCATTTGCTTTTTCATGTAGTGCATTGTTAGCTTTGCTCGTTAATTATGGTGCATGTAATTGCCCTCCTTAAGCATTATCATTTGTATTGAGAGAAGCTTTGTAGAAAAGCCTGTGCAACAGATGGATGATTTATGTGATATCGAAATACAAAGCTGCTAAAAACGCACAGCGAAATTGACGCCGCGGATCGAGTTCTTACCTACTCAACGAAGCACATCGGAAAGGTATGCATACTCTTGGTTATTTGTTTTTACATATAGTGCATTTGTCTTTGCACGCTAATTATGGTGCATGTGAGTGCCCTCCTGAAGCAGTATCATTCTTACTTAGCGAAGCTGCGCAGAAAAGCATGAGCACGTGGTGTTTGCCGTCTTTGACGACACAATACAAAGCTGCTAAAAGTGTACAGCGAGATTGACGCCACGGTTCAAGTTTTTACCTACTCAATGTAGCACATCGGAAAGGTATGCACTCTCTTATTCATTTGCTTTTTCATGTAGTGCATTGTTAGCTTTGCTCGTTAATTATGGTGCATGTAACTGCCCTCCTTAAGCATTATCATTTGTATTGAGAGAAGCTTTGCAGAAAAGCCTGTGCGACAGATGGATGATTTATGCGATATCGAAATACAAAGCTGCTAAAAACGCACAGCGAAATTGACGCCGCGGATCGAGTCCTTACCTACTCAATGAAGCACATCGAAAAGGTATGCATACTCTTGGTCATTTGTTTTTACATACAGTGCATTTGTCTTTGCACGCTAATTATGGTGCATGTGAGTGCCGTCCTGAAGCGTAATCAATCTTACTGAGCGAAGCTGCGCAGAAAAGCATGGGCACGTGGTGTTTGCCGTCTTTGACGACACAATACAAAGCTGCTAAAAGTGTACAGCGAGGTTGACGCCACGGTTCAAGTTTTTACCTACTCAATATAGCACATCGGAAAGGTATGCACTCTCTTATCCATTTGCTTTTTCATGTAGTGCATTGTTAGCTTTGCTCGTTAATTATGGTGCATGTAACTCCCTCCTTATGCATTATCATTTGTATTGAGAGAAGCTTTGCAGAAAAGCCTGTGCGACTGATGGATGATTTATGCGATATCGAAATACAAAGCTGCTAAAACCGCACAGCGAAATTGACGCCGCGGATCGAGTTCTTACCTACTCAATGAAGCACATCGAAAAGGTATGCATACTCTTGGTCATTTGTTTTTACATACAGTGCGTTTGTCTTTGCACGCTAATTATGGTGCATGTGAGTGCCGTCCTGAAGCGTAATCAATCTTACTGAGCGAAGCTGCGCAGAAAAGCATGGGCACGTGGTGTTTGCCGTCTTTGACGACACAATACAAAGCTGCTAAAAGTGTACAGCGAGATTGACGCCACGGTTCAAGTTTTTACCTACTCAATATAGCACATCGGAAAGGTATGCACTCTCTTATCCATTTCCTTTTTCATGTAGTGCATTGTTAGCTTTGCTCGTTAATTATGGTGCATGTAATTGCCCTCCTTAAGCATTATCATTTGTATTGAGAGAAGCTTTGTAGAAAAGCCTGTGCAACAGATGGATGATTTATGTGATATCGAAATACAAAGCTGCTAAAAACGCACAGCGAAACTGACGCCGCGGATCTAGTCCTTACCTACTCAATGAAGCACATCGAAAAGGTATGCATACTCTTGGTCATTTGTTTTTACATACAGTGCGTTTGTCTTTGCACGCTAATTATGGTGCATGTGAGTGCCGTCCTGAAGCGTAATCATTCTTACTGAGCGAAGCTGCGCAGAAAAGCATGGGCACGTGGTGTTTGCCGTCTTTGACGACACAATACAAAGCTGCTAAAAGTGTACAGCGAGATTGACGCCACGGTTCGAGTTTTTACCTACTCAATGTAGCACATCGGAAAGGTATGCACTCTCTTATTCATTTGCTTTTTCATGTAGTGCATTGTTAGCTTTGCTCGTTAATTATGGTGCATGTAATTGCCCTCCTTAAGCATTATCATTTGTATTGAGAGAAGCTTTGTAGAAAAGCCTGTGCAACAGATGGATGATTTATGTGTTATCGAAATACAAAGCTGCTAAAAACGCACAGCGAAATTGACGCCGCGGATCGAGTTCTTACCTACTCAATGAAGCACATCGAAAAGGTATGCATACTCTTGGTCATTTGTCTTTACATACAGTGCATTTGTCTTTGCACGCTAATTATGGTGCATGTGAGTGCCGTCCTGAAGCGTAATCAATCTTACTGAGCGAAGCTGCGCAGAAAAGCATGGGCACGTGGTGTTTGCCGTCTTTGACGACACAATACAAAGCTGCTAAAAGTGTACAGCGAGATTGACGCCACGGTTCAAGTTTTTACCTACTCAATATAGCACATCGGAAAGGTATGCACTCTCTTATCCATTTCCTTTTTCATGTAGTGCATTGTTAGCTTTGCTCGTTAATTATGGTGCATGTAATTGCCCTCCTTAAGCATTATCATTTGTATTGAGAGAAGCTTTGTAGAAAAGCCTGTGCAACAGATGGATGATTTATGTGATATCGAAATACAAAGCTGCTAAAAACGCACAGCGAAACTGACGCCGCGGATCTAGTCCTTACCTACTCAATGAAGCACATCGAAAAGGTATGCATACTCTTGGTCATTTGTTTTTACATACAGTGCGTTTGTCTTTGCACGCTAATTATGGTGCATGTGAGTGCCGTCCTGAAGCGTAATCATTCTTACTGAGCGAAGCTGCGCAGAAAAGCATGGGCACGTGGTGTTTGCCGTCTTTGACGACACAATACAAAGCTGCTAAAAGTGTACAGCGAGATTGACGCCACGGTTCGAGTTTTTACCTACTCACTGTAGCACTTCGGAAAGGTATGCACTCTCTTATTGATTTGCTTTTTCACGTAGTGCATTGTTAGCTTTGCTCGTTAATAATGGTGCATGTAATTGCCATCCTTAAGCATTATCATTTGTATTGAGAGAAGCTTTGTAGAAAAGCCTGTGCAACACATGGATGATTTATGTGATATCGAAATACAAAGCTGCTAAAAACGCACAGCGAAATTGACGCCGCGGATCGAGCTCTTACCTACTCAATGAAGCACATCGAAAAGGTATGCATACTCTTGGTCATTTGTTTTTACATACAGTGCGTTTGTCTTTGCACGCTAATTATGGTGCATGTGAGTGCCGTCCTGAAGCGTAATCATTCTTACTCAGCGAAGCTGCGCAGAAAAGCATGAGCACGTGGTGTTTGTCGTCTTTGACGACACAATACAAAGCTGCTAAAAGTGTACAGCGAGATTGACGCCACGGTTCAAGTCTTTACCTACTCAATGTAGCACATCGGAAAGGTATGCACTCTCTTATTCAATTGCTTTTTCATGTAGTGCATTGTTAGATTTGCTCGTTAATTATGGTGCATGTAATTGCCCTCCTTAAGCATTATCATTTGTATTGAGAGAAGCTTTGTAGAAAAGCCTGTGCAACAGATGGATGATTTATGTGATATCGAAATACAAAGCTGCTAAAAACGCACAGCGAAACTGACGCCGCGGATCTAGTCCTTACCTACTCAATGAAGCACATCGAAAAGGTATGCATACTCTTGGTCATTTGTTTTTACATACAGTGCGTTTGTCTTTGCACGCTAATTATGGTGCATGTGAGTGCCGTCCTGAAGCGTAATCATTCTTACTGAGCGAAGCTGCGCAGAAAAGCATGGGCACGTGGTGTTTGCCGTCTTTGACGACACAATACAAAGCTGCTAAAAGTGTACAGCGAGATTGACGCCACGGTTCGAGTTTTTACCTACTCACTGTAGCACTTCGGAAAGGTATGCACTCTCTTATTGATTTGCTTTTTCACGTAGTGCATTGTTAGCTTTGCTCGTTAATAATGGTGCATGTAATTGCCATCCTTAAGCATTATCATTTGTATTGAGAGAAGCTTTTTAGAAAAGCCTGTGCAACACATGGATGATTTATGTGATATCGAAATACAAAGCTGCTAAAAACGCACAGCGAAATTGACGCCGCGGATCGAGTTCTTACCTACTCAATGAAGCACATCGAAAAGGTATGCATACTCTTGGTCATTTGTTTTTACATACAGTGCGTTTGTCTTTGCACGCTAATTATGGTGCATGTGAGTGCCGTCCTGAAGCGTTATCATTCTTACTCAGCGAAGCTGCGCAGAAAAGCATGAGCACGTGGTGTTTGCCGTCTTTGACGAAACAATACAAAGCTGCTAAAAGTGTACAGCGAGATTGACGCCACGGTTCGAGTTTTTACCTACTCACTGTAGCACATCGGAAAGGTGTGCACTCTCTTATTCATTTGCTTTCTCATGTAGGGCATTGTTAGCTTTGCTCGTTAATTATGGTGCATGTAATTGCCCTCCTTAAGCATTATCATTTGTATTGAGAGAAGCTTTGTAGAAAAGCCTGTGCAACACATGGATGATTTATGTGATATCGAAATACAAAGCTGCTAAAAACGCACAGCGAAATTGACGCCGCGGATCGAGTTCTTACCTACTCAACGAAGCACATCGGAAAGGTATGCATACTCTTGGTTATTTGTTTTTACATATAGTGCATTTGTCTTTGCACGCTAATTATAGTGCATGTGAGTGCCCTCCTGAAGCAGTATCATTCTTACTTAGCGAAGCTGCGCAGAAAAGCATGAGCACGTGGTGTTTGCCGTCTTTGACGACACAATACAAAGCTGCTAAAAGTGTACAGCGAGGTTGACGCCACGGTTCAAGTTTTTACCTACTCAATATAGCACATCGGAAAGGTATGCACTCTCTTATCCATTTGCTTTTTCATGTAGTGCATTGTTAGCTTTGCTCGTTAATTATGGTGCATGTAACTCCCTCCTTATGCATTATCATTTGTATTGAGAGAAGCTTTGCAGAAAAGCCTGTGCGACTGATGGATGATTTATGCGATATAGAAATACAAAGCTGCTAAAACCGCACAGCGAAATTGACGCCACGGATCGAGTTCTTACCTACTCAATGAAGCACATCGAAAAGGTATGCATACTCTTGGTGATTTGTTTTTAGATACAGTGCGTTTGTCTTTGCACGCTAATTATGGTGCATGTGAGTGCCGTCCTGAAGCGTAATCATTCTTACTCAGCGAAGCTGCGCAGAAAAGCATGAGCACGTGGTGTTTGCCGTCTTTGACGACACAATACAAAGCTGCTAAAAGTGTACAGCGAGGTTGACGCCACGGTTCAAGTTTTTACCTACTCAATGTAGCACATCGGAAAGGTATGCACTCTCTTATTCATTTGCTTTTTATGTAGTGCAATGTTAGTTTTGCTCTTTAATTATGGTGCATGTAACTCCCTCCTTATGCATTATCATTTGTATTGAGAGAAGCTTTGCAGAAAAGCCTGTGCGACTGATGGATGATTTATGTGATATCGAAATACAAAGCTGCTAAAAACGCACAGCGAAATTGACGCCGCGGATCGAGTTCTTACCTACTCAATGAAGCACATCGAAAAGGTATGCATACTCTTGGTGATTTGTTTTTAGATACAGTGCGTTTGTCTTTGCACGCTAATTATGGTGCATATGAGTGCCGTCCTGAAGCGTAATCATTCTTACTCAGCGAAGCTGCGCAGAAAAGCATGAGCACGTGGTGTTTGCCGTCTTTGACGACACAATACAAAGCTGCTAAAAGTGTACAGCGAGGTTGACGCCACGGTTCAAGTTTTTACCTACTCAATGTAGCACATCGGAAAGGTATGCACTCTCTTATTCATTTGCTTTTTATGTAGTGCAATGTTAGTTTTGCTCGTTAATTATGGTGCATGTAACTCCCTCCTTATGCATTATCATTTGTATTGAGAGAAGCTTTGCAGAAAAGCCTGTGCGACTGATGGATGATTTATGTGATATCGAAATACAAAGCTGCTAAAAACGCACAGCGAAATTGACGCCGCGGATCGAGTTCTTACCTACTCAAAGAAGCACATCGAAAAGGTATGCATACTCTTGGTCATTTGTCTTTACATACAGTGCATTTGTCTTTGCACGCTAATTATGGTGCATGTGAGTGCCGTCCTGAAGCGTAATCAGTCTTACTGAGCGAAGCTGCGCAGAAAAGCATGGGCACGTGGTGTTTGCCGTCTTTGACGACACAATACAAAGCTGCTGAAAGTGTACAGCGAGATTGACGCCACGGTTCAAGTTTTTACCTACTCAATATAGCACATCGGAAAGGTATGCACTCTCCTATCCATTTCCTTTTTCATGTAGTGCATTGTTAGCTTTGCTCGTTAATTATGGTGCATGTAATTGCCCTCCTTAAGCATTATCATTTGTATTGAGAGAAGCTTTGTAGAAAAGCCTGTGCAACAGATGGATGATTTATGTGATATCGAAATACAAAGCTGCTAAAAACGCACAGCGAAACTGACGCCGCGGATCGAGTCCTTACCTACTCAATGAAGCACATCGAAAAGGTATGCATACTCTTGGTCATTTGTTTTTACATACAGTGCGTTTGTCTTTGCACGCTAATTATGGTGCATGTGAGTGCCGTCCTGAAGCGTAATCATTCTTACTCAGCGAAGCTGCGCAGAAAAGCATGAGCACGTGGTGTTTGCCGTCTTTGACGACACAATACAAAGCTGCTAAAAGTGTACAGCGAGATTGACGCCACGGTTCGAGTTTTTACCTACTCAATGTAGCACATCGGAAAGGTATGCACTCTCTTATTCATTTGCTTTTTCATGTAGTGCAATGTTAGTTTTGCTCGTTAATTATGGTGCATGTAATTGCCCTCCTTAAGCATTATCATTTGTATTGAGAGAAGCTTTGTAGAAAAGCCTGTGCAACAGATGGATGATTTATGTGTTATCGAAATACAAAGCTGCTAAAAACGCACAGCGAAATTGACGCCGCGGATCGAGTTCTTACCTACTCAATGAAGCACATCGAAAAGGTATGCATACACTTGGTCATTTGTCTTTACATACAGTGCATTTGTCTTTGCACGCTAATTATGGTGCATGTGAGTGCCGTCCTGAAGCGTAATCATTCTTACTGAGCGAAGCTGCGCAGAAAAGCATGGGCACGTGGTGTTTGCCGTCTTTGACGACACAATACAAAGCTGCTAAAAGTGTACAGCGAGATTGACGCCACGGTTCAAGTTTTTACCTACTCAATATAGCACATCAGAAAGGTATGCACTCTCTTATTCATTTGCTTTTTCATGTAGTGCAATGTTAGTTTTGCTCGTTAATTATGGTGCATGTAATTGCCCTCCTTAAGCATTATCATTTGTATTGAGAGAAGCTTTGTAGAAAAGCCTGTGCAACAGATGGATGATTTATGTGATATCGAAATAGAAAGCTGCTAAAAACGCACAGCGAAATTGACGCCGCGGATCGAGTTCTTACCTACTCAATGAAGCACATCGAAAAGGTATGCATACTCTTGGTCATTTGCCTTTACATACAGTGCATTTGTCTTTGCACGCTAATTATGGTGCATGTGAGTGCCGTCCTGAAGCGTAATCATTCTTACTGAGCGAAGCTGCGCAGAAAAGCATGGGCACGTGGTGTTTGCCGTCTTTGACGACACAATACAAAGCTGCTAAAAGTGTACAGCGAGATTGACGCCACGGTTCAAGTTTTTACCTACTCAATATAGCACATCGGAAAGGTATGCACTCTCTTATCCATTTCCTTTTTCATGTAGTGCATTGTTAGCTTTGCTCGTTAATAATGGTGCATGTAATTGCCATCCTTAAGCATTATCATTTGTATTGAGAGAAGCTTTGTAGAAAAGCCTGTGCAACAGATAGATGAGTTATGTGATATCGAAATACAAAGCTGCTAAAAACGCACAGCGAAATTGACGCCGCGGATCGAGTCCTTACCTACTTAATGAAGCACATTGAAAAGGTATGCATACTCTTGGTCATTTGTTTTTACATACAGTGCATTTGTCTTTGCACGCTAATTATGGTGCATGTGAGTGCCGTCCTGAAGCGTTATCATTCTTACTCAGCGAAGCTGCGCAGAAAATCATGAGCACGTGGTGTTTGCCGTCTTTGACGACACAATACAAAGCTGCTAAAAGTGTACAGCGAGATTGACGCCACGGTTCGAGTTTTTACCTACTCACTGTAGCACTTCGGAAAGGTATGCACTCTCTTATTGATTTGCTTTTTCACGTAGTGCATTGTTAGCTTTGCTCGTTAATAATGGTGCATGTAATTGCCATCCTTAAGCATTATCATTTGTATTGAGAGAAGCTTTGTAGAAAAGCCTGTGCAACACATGGATGATTTATGTGGTATCGAAATACAAAGCTGCTAAAAACGCACAGCGAAATTGACGCCGCGGATCGAGTTCTTACCTACTCAATGAAGCACATCGAAAAGGTATGCATACTCTTGGTCATTTGTTTTTACATACAGTGCATTTGTCTTTGCACGCTAATTATGGTGCATGTGAGTGCCGTCTTGAAGCGTTATCATTCTTACTCAGCGAAGCTGCGCAGAAAAGCATGAGCACGTGGTGTTTGTCGTCTTTGACGACACAATACAAAGCTGCTAAAAGTGTACAGCGAGATTGACGCCACGGTTCAAGTCTTTACCTACTCAATGTAGCACATCGGAAAGGTATGCACTCTCTTATTCAATTGCTTTTTCATGTAGTGCATTGTTAGATTTGCTCGTTAATTATGGTGCATGTAATTGCCCTCCTTAAGCATTATCATTTGTATTGAGAGAAGCTTTTTAGAAAAGCCTGTGCAACACATGGATGATTTATGTGATATCGAAATACAAAGCTGCTAAAAACGCACAGCGAAATTGACGCCGCAGATCGAGTTCTTACCTACTCAACGAAGCACATCGGAAAGGTATGCATACTCTTGGTTATTTGTTTTTACATATAGTGCATTTGTCTTTGCACGCTAATTATAGTGCATGTGAGTGCCCTCCTGAAGCAGTATCATTCTTACTTAGCGAAGCTGCGCAGAAAAGCATGAGCACGTGGTGTTTGCCGTCTTTGACGACACAATACAAAGCTGCTAAAAGTGTACAGCGAGGTTGACGCCACGGTTCAAGTTTTTAACTACTCAATATAGCACATCGGAAAGGTATGCACTCTCTTATCCATTTGCTTTTTCATGTAGTGCATTGTTAGCTTTGCTCGTTAATTATGGTGCATGTAACTCCCTCCTTATGCATTATCATTTGTATTGAGAGAAGCTTTGCAGAAAAGCCTGTGCGACTGATGGATGATTTATGCGATATAGAAATACAAAGCTGCTAAAACCGCACAGTGAAATTGACGCCACGGATCGAGTTCTTACCTACTCAATGAAGCACATCGAAAAGGTATGCATACTCTTGGTGATTTGTTTTTAGATACAGTGCGTTTGTCTTTGCACGCTAATTATGGTGCATATGAGTGCCGTCCTGAAGCGTAATCATTCTTACTCAGCGAAGCTGCGCAGAAAAGCATGAGCACGTGGTGTTTGCCGTCTTTGACGACACAATACAAAGCTGCTAAAAGTGTACAGCGAGGTTGACGCCACGGTTCAAGTTTTTACCTACTCAATGTAGCACATCGGAAAGGTATGCACTCTCTTATTCATTTGCTTTTTATGTAGTGCAATGTTAGTTTTGCTCTTTAATTATGGTGCATGTAACTCCCTCCTTATGCATTATCATTTGTATTGAGAGAAGCTTTGCAGAAAAGCCTGTGCGACTGATGGATGATTTATGTGATATCGAAATACAAAGCTGCTAAAAACGCACAGCGAAATTGACGCCGCGGATCGAGTTCTTACCTACTCAAAGAAGCACATCGAAAAGGTATGCATGCTCTTGGTCATTTGTCTTTACATACAGTGCATTTGTCTTTGCACGCTAATTATGGTGCATGTGAGTGCCGTCCTGAAGCGTATTCAATCTTACTGAGCGAAGCTGTGCAGAAAAGCATGGGCACGTGGTGTTTGCCGTCTTTGACGACACAATACAAAGCTGCTGAAAGTGTACAGCGAGATTGACGCCACGGTTCAAGTTTTTACCTACTCAATATAGCACATCGGAAAGGTATGCACTCTCCTATCCATTTCCTTTTTCATGTAGTGCAATGTTAGCTTTGCTCGTTAATTATGGTGCATGTAACTGCCCTCCTTAAGCATTATCATTTGTATTGAGAGAAGCTTTGCAGAAAAGCCTGTGCGACAGATGGATGATTTATGTGATATCGAAATACAAAGCTGCTAAAAACGCACAGCGAAACTGACGCCGCGGATCGAGTCCTTACCTACTCAATGAAGCACATCGAAAAGGTATGCATACTCTTGGTCATTTGTTTTTACATACAGTGCGTTTGTCTTTGCACGCTAATTATGGTGCATGTGAGTGCCGTCCTGAAGCGTAATCAATCTTACTGAGCGAAGCTGCGCAGAAAAGCATGGGCACGTGGTGTTTGCCGTCTTTGACGACACAATACAAAGCTGCTAAAAGTGTACAGCGAGATTGACGCCACGGTTCGAGTTTTTACCTACTCAATGTAGCACATCGGAAAGGTATGCACTCTCTTATTCATTTGCTTTTTCATGTAGTGCAATGTTAGTTTTGCTCGTTAATTATGGTGCATGTAATTGCCCTCCTTAAGCATTATCATTTGTATTGAGAGAAGCTTTGTAGAAAAGCCTGTGCAACAGATGGATGATTTATGTGATATCGAAATACAAAGCTGCTAAAAACGCACAGCGAAATTGACGCCGCGGATCGAGTTCTTACCTACTCAATGAAGCACATCGAAAAGGTATGCATACACTTGGTCATTTGTCTTTACATACAGTGCATTTGTCTTTGCACGCTAATTATGGTGCATGTGAGTGCCGTCCTGAAGCGTAATCATTCTTACTGAGCGAAGCTGCGCAGAAAAGCATGGGCACGTGGTGTTTGCCGTCTTTGACGACACAATACAAAGCTGCTAAAAGTGTACAGCGAGATTGACGCCACGGTTCAAGTTTTTACCTACTCAATATAGCACATCGGAAAGGTATGCACTCTCTTATCCATTTCCTTTTTCATGTAGTGCATTGTTAGCTTTGCTCGTTAATTATGGTGCATGTAATTGCCCTCCTTAAGCATTATCATTTGTATTGAGAGAAGCTTTGTAGAAAAGCCTGTGCAACAGATGGATGAGTTATGTGATATCGAAATACAAAGCTGCTAAAAACGCACAGCGAAACTGACGCCGCGGATCGAGTCCTTACCTACTCAATGAAGCACATCGAAAAGGTATGCATACTCTTGGTCATTTGTTTTTACATACAGTGCGTTTGTCTTTGCACGCTAATTATGGTGCATGTGAGTGCCGTCCTGAAGCGTAATCATTCTTACTCAGCGAAGCTGCGCAGAAAAGCATGAGCACGTGGTGTTTGCCGTCTTTGACGACACAATACAAAGCTGCTAAAAGTGTACAGCGAGATTGACGCCACGGTTCGAGTTTTTACCTACTCACTGTAGCACATCGGAAAGGTATGCACTCTCTTATTGATTTGCTTTTTCACGTAGTGCATTGTTAGCTTTGCTCGTTAATAATGGTGCATGTAATTGCCATCCTTAAGCATTATCATTTGTATTGAGAGAAGCTTTGTAGAAAAGCCTGTGCAACACATGGATGAATTATGTGATATCGAAATACAAAGCTGCTAAAAACGCACAGCGAAATTGACGCCGCGGATCGAGTTCTTACCTACTCAATGAAGCACATCGAAAAGGTATGCATACTCTTGGTCATTTGTTTTTACATACAGTGCGTTTGTCTTTGCACGCTAATTATGGTGCATGTGAGTGCCGTCCTGAAGCGTAATCATTCTTACTCACCGAAGCTGCGCAGAAAAGCATGAGCACGTGGTGTTTGTCGTCTTTGACGACACAATACATAGCTGCTAAAAGTGTACAGCGAGATTGACGCCACGGTTCAAGTCTTTACCTACTCAATGTAGCACATCGGAAAGGTATGCAGTCTCTTATTCAATTGCTTTTTCATGTAGTGCAATGTTAGATTTGCTCGTAAATTATGGTGCAGGTAACTGCCCTGCTTAAGCATTATCATTTGTATTGAGAGAAGCTTTGCAGAAAAGCCTGTGCGACAGATGGATGATTTATGTGGTATCGAAATACAAAGCTGCTAAAAACGCACAGCGAAATTGACGCCGCGGATCGAGTTCTTACCTACTCAAAGAAGCACATCGAAAAGGTATGCATACTCTTGGTCATTTGTCTTTACATACAGTGCGTTTGTCTTTGCACGCTAATTATGGTGCATGTGAGTGCCGTCCTGAAGCGTAATCAATCTTACTGAGCGAAGCTGCGCAGAAAAGCATGGGCACGTGGTGTTTGCCGTCTTTGACGACACAATACAAAGCTGCTGAAAGTGTACAGCGAGATTGACGCCACGGTTCAAGTCTTTACCTACTCAATGTAGCACATCGGAAAGGTATGCACTCTCTTATCCAATTGCTTTTTCATGTAGTGCATTGTTAGCGTTGCTCGTTAATTATGGTGCATGTAATTGCCCTCCTTAAGCATTATCATTTGTATTGAGAGAAGCTTTGTAGAAAAGCCTGTGCAACAGATGGATGATTTATGTGATATCGAAATACAAAGCTGCTAAAAACGCACAGCGAAACTGACGCCGCGGATCGAGTCCTTACCTACTCAATGAAGCACATCGAAAAGGTATGCATACTCTTGGTCATTTGTCTTTACATACAGTGCATTTGTCTTTGCACGCTAATTATGGTGCATGTGAGTGCCGTCCTGAAGCGTAATCAATCTTACTGAGCGAAGCTGCGCAGAAAAGCATGGGCACGTGGTGTTTGCCGTCTTTGACGACACAATACAAAGCTGCTAAAAGTGTACAGCGAGGTTGACGCCACGGTTCAAGTTTTTACCTACTCAATATAGCACATCGGAAAGGTATTCACTCTCTTATCCATTTGCTTTTTCATGTAGTGCATTGTTAGCTTTGCTCGTTAATTATGGTGCATGTAACTGCCCTCCTTATGCATTATCATTTGTATTGAGAGAAGCTTTGCAGAAAAGCCTGTGCGACTGATGGATGATTTATGCGATATAGAAATACAAAGCTGCTAAAACCGCACAGCGAAATTGACGCCACGGATCGAGTTCTTACCTACTCAATGAAGCACATCGAAAAGGTATGCATACACTTGGTCATTTGTCTTTACATACAGTGAATTTGTCTTTTCACGCTAATTATGGTGCATGTGAGTGCCGTCCTGAAGCGTAATCAATCTTACTGAGCGAAGCTGCGCAGAAAAGCATGGGCACGTGGTGTTTGCCGTCTTTGACGACACAATACAAAGCTGCTGAAAGTTAACAGCGAGATTGACGCCACGGTTCAAGTTTTTACCTACTCAATATAGCACATCGGAAAGGTATGCACTCTCTTATCCATTTCCTTTTTCATGTAGTGCATTGTTAGCGTTGCTCGTTAATTATGGTGCATGTAATTGCCCTCCTTAAGCATTATCATTTGTATTGAGAGAAGCTTTGTAGAAAAGCCTGTGCAACAGATGGATGATTTATGTGATATCGAAATACAAAGCTGCTAAAAACGCACAGCGAAACTGACGCCGCGGATCGAGTCCTTACCTACTCAATGAAGCACATCGAAAAGGTATGCATACTCTTGGTCATTTGTCTTTACATACAGTGCATTTGTCTTTGCACGCTAATTATGGTGCATGTGAGTGCCGTCCTGAAGCGTAATCAATCTTACTGAGCGAAGCTGCGCAGAAAAGCATGGGCACGTGGTGTTTGCCGTCTTTGACGACACAATACAAAGCTGCTAAAAGTGTACAGCGAGGTTGACGCCACGGTTCAAGTTTTTACCGACTCAATGTAGCACATCGGAAAGGTATGCACTCTCTTATCCATTTGCTTTTTCATGTAGTGCAATGTTAGCTTTGCTCGTTAATTATGGTGCATGTAACTCCCTCCTTATGCATTATCATTTGTATTGAGAGAAGCTTTGCAGAAAAGCCTGTGCGACTGATGGATGATTTATGCGATATAGAAATACAAAGCTGCTAAAACCGCACAGCGAAATTGACGCCGCGGATCGAGTCCTTACCTACTCAATGAAGCACATCGAAAAGGTATGCATACACTTGGTCATTTGTTTTTACATACAGTGCGTTTGTCTTTGCACGCTAATTATGGTGCATGTGAGTGCCGTCCTGAAGCGTAATCATTCTTACTGAGCGAAGCTGCGCAGAAAAGCATGGGCACGTGGTGTTTGCCGTCTTTGACGACACAATACAAAGCTGCTAAAAGTGTACAGCGAGATTGACGCCACGGTTCAAGTTTTTACCTACTCAATATAGCACATCGGAAAGGTATGCACTCTCTTATCCATTTCCTTTTTCATGTAGTGCATTGTTAGCTTTGCTCGTTAATTATGGTGCATGTAATTGCCCTCCTTAAGCATTATCATTTGTATTGAGAGAAGCTTTGTAGAAAAGCCTGTGCAACAGATGGATGATTTATGTGATATCGAAATAAAAAGCTGCTAAAAACGCACAGCGAAACTGACGCCGCGGATCTAGTCCTTACCTACTCAATGAAGCACATCGAAAAGGTATGCATACTCTTGGTCATTTGTGTTTACATACAGTGCGTTTTTCTTTGCACGCTAATTATGGTGCATGTGAGTGCCGTCCTGAAGCGTAATCAATCTTACTGAGCGAAGCTGCGCAGAAAAGCATGGGCACGTGGTGTTTGCCGTCTTTGACGACACAATACAAAGCTGCTAAAAGTGTACAGCGAGATTGACGCCACGGTTCAAGTTTTTACCTACTCAATATAGCACATCGGAAAGGTATGCACTCTCTTATCCATTTCCTTTTTCATGTAGTGCATTGTTAGCTTTGCTCGTTAATTATGGTGCATGTAATTGCCCTCCTTAAGCATTATCATTTGTATTGAGAGAAGCTTTGTAGAAAAGCCTGTGCAACAGATGGATGATTTATGTGATATCGAAATAAAAAGCTGCTAAAAACGCACAGCGAAACTGACGCCGCGGATCTAGTCCTTACCTACTCAATGAAGCACATCGAAAAGGTATGCATACTCTTGGTGATTTGTTTTTAGATACAGTGCGTTTGTCTTTGCACGCTAATTATGGTGCATATGAGTGCCGTCCTGAAGCGTAATCATTCTTACTCAGCGAAGCTGCGCAGAAAAGCATGAGCACGTGGTGTTTGCCGTCTTTGACGACACAATACGAAGCTGCTAAAAGTGTACAGCGAGGTTGACGCCACGGTTCAAGTTTTTACCTACTCAATGTAGCACATCGGAAAGGTATGCACTCTCTTATTCATTTGCTTTTTATGTAGTGCAATGTTAGTTTTGCTCGTTAATTATGGTGCATGTAACTCCCTCCTTATGCATTATCATTTGTATTGAGAGAAGCTTTGCAGAAAAGCCTGTGCGACTGATGGATGATTTATGTGATATCGAAATACAAAGCTGCTAAAAACGCACAGCGAAATTGACGCCGCGGATCTAGTCCTTACCTACTCAATGAAGCACATCGAAAAGGTATGCATACTCTTGGTCATTTGTGTTTACATACAGTGCGTTTTTCTTTGCACGCTAATTATGGTGCATGTGAGTGCCGTCCTGAAGCGTAATCAATCTTACTGAGCGAAGCTGCGCAGAAAAGCATGGGCACGTGGTGTTTGCCGTCTTTGACGACACAATACAAAGCTGCTAAAAGTGTACAGCGAGATTGACGCCACGGTTCAAGTTTTTACCTACTCAATATAGCACATCGGAAAGGTATGCACTCTCTTATCCATTTCCTTTTTCATGTAGTGCATTGTTAGCTTTGCTCGTTAATTATGGTGCATGTAATTGCCCTCCTTAAGCATTATCATTTGTATTGAGAGAAGCTTTGTAGAAAAGCCTGTGCAACAGATGGATGATTTATGTGATATCGAAATAAAAAGCTGCTAAAAACGCACAGCGAAACTGACGCCGCGGATCTAGTCCTTACCTACTCAATGAAGCACATCGAAAAGGTATGCATACTCTTGGTCATTTGTTTTTACATACAGTGCGTTTGTCTTTGCACGCTAATTATGGTGCATGTGAGTGCCGTCCTGAAGCGTAATCATTCTTACTGAGCGAAGCTGCGCAGAAAAGCATGGGCACGTGGTGTTTGCCGTCTTTGACGACACAATACAAAGCTGCTAAAAGTGTACAGCGAGATTGACGCCACGGTTCGAGTTTTTACCTACTCACTGTAGCACTTCGGAAAGGTATGCACTCTCTTATTGATTTGCTTTTTCACGTAGTGCATTGTTAGCTTTGCTCGTTAATAATGGTGCATGTAATTGCCATCCTTAAGCATTATCATTTGTATTGAGAGAAGCTTTGTAGAAAAGCCTGTGCAACAGATGGATGATTTATGTGATATCGAAATAAAAAGCTGCTAAAAACGCACAGCGAAACTGACGCCGCGGATCTTGTCCTTACCTACTCAATGAAGCACATCGAAAAGGTATGCATACTCTTGGTCATTTGTGTTTACATACAGTGCGTTTTTCTTTGCACGCTAATTATGGTGCATGTGAGTGCCGTCCTGAAGCGTAATCAATCTTACTGAGCGAAGCTGCGCAGAAAAGCATGGGCACGTGGTGTTTGCCGTCTTTGACGACACAATACAAAGCTGCTAAAAGTGTACAGCGAGATTGACGCCACGGTTCAAGTTTTTACCTACTCAATATAGCACATCGGAAAGGTATGCACTCTCTTATCCATTTCCTTTTTCATGTAGTGCATTGTTAGCTTTGCTCGTTAATTATGGTGCATGTAATTGCCCTCCTTAAGCATTATCATTTGTATTGAGAGAAGCTTTGTAGAAAAGCCTGTGCAACAGATGGATGATTTATGTGATATCGAAATAAAAAGCTGCTAAAAACGCACAGCGAAACTGACGCCGCGGATCTAGTCCTTACCTACTCAATGAAGCACATCGAAAAGGTATGCATACTCTTGGTGATTTGTTTTTAGATACAGTGCGTTTGTCTTTGCACGCTAATTATGGTGCATATGAGTGCCGTCCTGAAGCGTAATCATTCTTACTCAGCGAAGCTGCGCAGAAAAGCATGAGCACGTGGTGTTTGCCGTCTTTGACGACACAATACGAAGCTGCTAAAAGTGTACAGCGAGGTTGACGCCACGGTTCAAGTTTTTACCTACTCAATGTAGCACATCGGAAAGGTATGCACTCTCTTATCCATTTGCTTTTTATGTAGTGCAATGTTAGTTTTGCTCGTTAATTATGGTGCATGTAACTCCCTCCTTATGCATTATCATTTGTATTGAGAGAAGCTTTGCAGAAAAGCCTGTGCGACTGATGGATGATTTATGTGATATCGAAATACAAAGCTGCTAAAAACGCACAGCGAAATTGACGCCGCGGATCTAGTCCTTACCTACTCAATGAAGCACATCGAAAAGGTATGCATACTCTTGGTCATTTGTTTTTACATACAGTGCGTTTGTCTTTGCACGCTAATTATGGTGCATGTGAGTGCCGTCCTGAAGCGTAATCATTCTTACTCAGCGAAGCTGCGCAGAAAAGCATGGGCACGTGGTGTTTGCCGTTTTTGACGACACAATACAAAGCTGCTAAAAGTGTACAGCGAGATTGACGCCACGGTTCAAGTTTTTACCTACTCAATATAGCACATCGGAAAGGTATGCACTCTCTTATCCATTTGCTTTTTCATGTAGTGCATTGTTAGCTTTGCTCGTTAATTATGGTGCATGTAACTCCCTCCTTATGCATTATCATTTGTATTGAGAGAAGCTTTGCAGAAAAGCCTGTGCGACTGATGGATGATTTATGCGATATAGAAATACAAAGCTGCTAAAACCGCACAGCGAAATTGACGCCACGGATCGAGTTCTTACCTACTCAATGAAGCACATCGAAAAGGTATGCATACTCTTGGTGATTTGTTTTTAGATACAGTGCGTTTGTCTTTGCACGCTAATTATGGTGCATATGAGTGCCGTCCTGAAGCGTAATCATTCTTACTCAGCGAAGCTGCGCAGAAAAGCATGAGCACGTGGTGTTTGCCGTCTTTGACGACACAATACGAAGCTGCTAAAAGTGTACAGCGAGGTTGACGCCACGGTTCAAGTTTTTACCTACTCAATGTAGCACATCGGAAAGGTATGCACTCTCTTATTCATTTGCTTTTTATGTAGTGCATTGTTAGCTTTGCTCGTTAATTATGGTGCATGTAACTCCCTCCTTATGCATTATCATTTGTATTGAGAGAAGCTTTGCAGAAAAGCCTGTGCGACTGATGGATGATTTATGCGATATAGAAATACAAAGCTGCTAAAACCGCACAGCGAAATTGACGCCACGGATCGAGTTCTTACCTACTCAATGAAGCACATCGAAAAGGTATGCATACTCTTGGTGATTTGTTTTTAGATACAGTGCGTTTGTCTTTGCACGCTAATTATGGTGCATATGAGTGCCGTCCTGAAGCGTAATCATTCTTACTCAGCGAAGCTGCGCAGAAAAGCATGAGCACGTGGTGTTTGCCGTCTTTGACGACACAATACGAAGCTGCTAAAAGTGTACAGCGAGGTTGACGCCACGGTTCAAGTTTTTACCTACTCAATGTAGCACATCGGAAAGGTATGCACTCTCTTATTCATTTGCTTTTTATGTAGTGCAATGTTAGTTTTGCTCGTTAATTATGGTGCATGTAACTCCCTCCTTATGCATTATCATTTGTATTGAGAGAAGCTTTGCAGAAAAGCCTGTGCGACTGATGGATGATTTATGTGATATCGAAATACAAAGCTGCTAAAAACGCACAGCGAAATTGACGCCGCGGATCTAGTCCTTACCTACTCAATGAAGCACATCGAAAAGGTATGCATACTCTTGGTCATTTGTGTTTACATACAGTGCGTTTTTCTTTGCACGCTAATTATGGTGCATGTGAGTGCCGTCCTGAAGCGTAATCAATCTTACTGAGCGAAGCTGCGCAGAAAAGCATGGGCACGTGGTGTTTGCCGTCTTTGACGACACAATACAAAGCTGCTAAAAGTGTACAGCGAGGTTGACGCCACGGTTCAAGTTTTTACCTACTCAATGTAGCACATCGGAAAGGTATGCACTCTCTTATTCATTTGCTTTTTATGTAGTGCAATGTTAGTTTTGCTCGTTAATTATGGTGCATGTAACTCCCTCCTTATGCATTATCATTTGTATTGAGAGAAGCTTTGCAGAAAAGCCTGTGCGACTGATGGATGATATATGTGATATCGAAATACAAAGCTGCTAAAAACGCACAGCGAAATTGACGCCGCGGATCGAGTTCTTACCTACTCAAAGAAGCACATCGAAAAGGTATGCATACTCTTGGTCATTTGTCTTTACATACAGTGCATTTGTCTTTGCACGCTAATTATGGTGCATGTGAGTGCCATCCTGAAGCGTAATCAATCTTGCTGAGCGAAGCTGCGCAGAAAAGCATGGGCACGTGGTGTTTGCCGTCTTTGACGACACAATACAAAGCTGCTGAAAGTGTACAGCGAGATTGACGCCACGGTTCAAGTTTTTACCTACTCAATATAGCACATCGGAAAGGTATGCACTCTCTTATCCATTTCCTTTTTCATGTAGTGCATTGTTAGCTTTGCTCGTTAATTATGGTGCATGTAATTGCCCTCCTTAAGCATTATCATTTGTATTGAGAGAAGCTTTGTAGAAAAGCCTGTGCAACAGATGGATGATTTATGTGATATCGAAATACAAAGCTGCTAAAAACGCACAGCGAAACTGACGCCGCGGATCGAGTCCTTACCTACTCAATGAAGCACATCGAAAAGGTATGCATACTCTTGGTCATTTGTTTTTACATACAGTGCGTTTGTCTTTGCACGCTAATTATGGTGCATGTGAGTGCCGTCCTGAAGCGTAATCATTCTTACTCAGCGAAGCTGCGCAGAAAAGCATGAGCACGTGGTGTTTGTCGTCTTTGACGACACAATACAGAGCTGCTAAAAGTGTACAGCGAGATTGACGCCACGGTTCGAGTTTTTACCTACTCAATGTAGCACATCGGAAAGGTATGCACTCTCTTATTCATTTGCTTTTTCATGTAGTGCAATGTTAGTTTTGCTCGTTAATTATGGTGCATGTAATTTCCCTCCTTAAGCATTATCATTTGTATTGAGAGAAGCTTTGTAGAAAAGCCTGTGCAACAGATGGATGATTTATGTGATATCGAAATACAAAGCTGCTAAAAACGCACAGCGAAACTGACGCCGCGGATCGAGTCCTTACCTACTCAATGAAGCACATCGAAAAGGTATGCATACTCTTGGTCATTTGTTTTTACATACAGTGCGTTTGTCTTTGCACGCTAATTATGGTGCATGTGAGTGCCGTCCTGAAGCGTAATCATTCTTACTCAGCGAAGCTGCGCAGAAAAGCATGAGCACGTGGTGTTTGCCGTCTTTGACGAAACAATACAAAGCTGCTAAAAGTGTACAGCGAGATTGACGCCACGGTTCGAGTTTTTACCTACTCAATATAGCACATCGGATAGGTATGCACTCTCTTATCCATTTCCTTTTTCATGTAGTGCATTGTTAGCTTTGCTCGTTAATTATGGTGCATGTAACTCCCTCCTTATGCATTATCATTTGTATTGAGAGAAGCTTTGCAGAAAAGCCTGTGCGACTGATGGATGATTTATGCGATATAGAAATACAAAGCTGCTAAAACCGCACAGCGAAATTGACGCCACGGATCGAGTTCTTACCTACTCAATGAAGCACATCGAAAAGGTATGCATACTCTTGGTGATTTGTTTTTAGATACAGTGCGTTTGTCTTTGCACGCTAATTATGGTGCATATGAGTGCCGTCCTGAAGCGTAATCATTCTTACTCAGCGAAGCTGCGCAGAAAAGCATGAGCACGTGGTGTTTGCCGTCTTTGACGACACAATACAAAGCTGCTAAAAGTGTACAGCGAGGTTGACGCCACGGTTCAAGTTTTTACCTACTCAATGTAGCACATCGGAAAGGTATGCAGTCTCTTATTCATTTGCTTTTTATGTAGTGCAATGTTAGTTTTGCTCGTAAATTATGGTGCATGTAACTCCCTGCTTATGCATTATCATTTGTATTGAGAGAAGCTTTGCAGAAAAGCCTGTGCGACTGATGGATGATTTATGTGGTATCGAAATACAAAGCTGCTAAAAACGCACAGCGAAATTGACGCCGCGGATCGAGTTCTTACCTACTCAAAGAAGCACATCGAAAAGGTATGCATACTCTTGGTCATTTGTCTTTACATACAGTGCATTTGTCTTTGCACGCTAATTATGGTGCATGTGAGTGCCGTCCTGAAGCGTAATCAATCTTACTGAGCGAAGCTGCGCAGAAAAGCATGGGCACGTGGTGTTTGCCGTCTTTGACGACGCAATACAAAGCTGCTGAAAGTGTACAGCGAGATTGACGCCACGGTTCAAGTTTTTACCTACTCAATATAGCACATCGGAAAGGTATGCACTCTCTTATCCATTTCCTTTTTCATGTAGTGCATTGTTAGCGTTGCTCGTTAATTATGGTGCATGTAATTGCCCTCCTTAAGCATTATCATTTGTATTGAGAGAAGCTTTGTAGAAAAGCCTGTGCAACAGATGGATGATTTATGTGATATCGAAATACAAAGCTGCTAAAAACGCACAGCGAAACTGACGCCGCGGATCGAGTCCTTACCTACTCAATGAAGCACATCGAAAAGGTATGCATACTCTTGGTCATTTGTCTTTACATACAGTGCATTTGTCTTTGCACGCTAATTATGGTGCATGTGAGTGCCGTCCTGAAGCGTAATCAATCTTACTGAGCGAAGCTGCGCAGAAAAGCATGGGCACGTGGTGTTTGCCGTCTTTGACGACACAATACAAAGCTGCTAAAAGTGTACAGCGAGGTTGACGCCACGGTTCAAGTTTTTACCTACTCAATATAGCACATCGGAAAGGTATTCACTCTCTTATCCATTTGCTTTTTCATGTAGTGCATTGTTAGCTTTGCTCGTTAATTATGGTGCATGTAACTCCCTCCTTATGCATTATCATTTGTATTGAGAGAAGCTTTGCAGAAAAGCCTGTGCGACTGATGGATGATTTATGCGATATAGAAATACAAAGCTGCTAAAACCGCACAGCGAAATTGACGCCACGGATCGAGTTCTTACCTACTCAATGAAGCACATCGAAAAGGTATGCATACACTTGGTCATTTGTCTTTACATACAGTGAATTTGTCTTTTCACGCTAATTATGGTGCATGTGAGTGCCGTCCTGAAGCGTAATCAATCTTACTGAGCGAAGCTGCGCAGAAAAGCATGGGCACGTGGTGTTTGCCGTCTTTGACGACACAATACAAAGCTGCTGAAAGTGTACAGCGAGATTGACGCCACGGTTCAAGTTTTTACCTACTCAATATAGCACATCGGAAAGGTATGCACTCTCTTATCCATTTCCTTTTTCATGTAGTGCATTGTTAGCGTTGCTCGTTAATTATGGTGCATGTAATTGCCCTCCTTAAGCATTATCATTTGTATTGAGAGAAGCTTTGTAGAAAAGCCTGTGCAACAGATGGATGATTTATGTGATATCGAAATACAAAGCTGCTAAAAACGCACAGCGAAACTGACGCCGCGGATCGAGTCCTTACCTACTCAATGAAGCACATCGAAAAGGTATGCATACTCTTGGTCATTTGTCTTTACATACAGTGCATTTGTCTTTGCACGCTAATTATGGTGCATGTGAGTGCCGTCCTGAAGCGTAATCAATCTTACTGAGCGAAGCTGCGCAGAAAAGCATGGGCACGTGGTGTTTGCCGTCTTTGACGACACAATACAAAGCTGCTAAAAGTGTACAGCGAGGTTGACGCCACGGTTCAAGTTTTTACCTACTCAATATAGCACATCGGAAAGGTATTCACTCTCTTATCCATTTGCTTTTTCATGTAGTGCATTGTTAGCTTTGCTCGTTAATTATGGTGCATGTAACTCCCTCCTTATGCATTATCATTTGTATTGAGAGAAGCTTTGCAGAAAAGCCTGTGCGACTGATGGATGATTTATGCGATATAGAAATACAAAGCTGCTAAAACCGCACAGCGAAATTGACGCCACGGATCGAGTTCTTACCTACTCAATGAAGCACATCGAAAAGGTATGCATACACTTGGTCATTTGTCTTTACATACAGTGCATTTGTCTTTTCACGCTAATTATGGTGCATGTGAGTGCCGTCCTGAAGCGTAATCAATCTTACTGAGCGAAGCTGCGCAGAAAAGCATGGGCACGTGGTGTTTGCCGTCTTTGACGACACAATACAAAGCTGCTAAAAGTGTACAGCGAGGTTGACGCCACGGTTCAAGTTTTTACCTACTCAATATAGCACATCGGAAAGGTATGCACTCTCTTATCCATTTCCTTTTTCATGTAGTGCATTGTTAGCTTTGCTCGTTAATTATGGTGCATGTAATTGCCCTCCTTAAGCATTATCGTTTGTATTGAGAGAAGCTTTGCAGAAAAGCCTGTGCGACTGATGGATGATTTATGTGATATCGAAATACAAAGCTGCTAAAAACGCACAGCGAAATTGACGCCGCGGATCGAGTTCTTACCTACTCAAAGAAGCACATCGAAAAGGTATGCATACTCTTGGTCATTTGTCTTTACATACAGTGCATTTGTCTTTGCATGCTAATTATGGTGCATGTGAGTGCCGTCCTGAAGCGTAATCAATCTTACTGAGCGAAGCTGCGCAGAAAAGCATGGGCACGTGGTGTTTGCCGTCTTTGACGACACAATACAAAGCTGCTGAAAGTGTACAGCGAGATTGACGCCACGGTTCAAGTTTTTACATACTCAATATAGCACATCGGAAAGGTATGCACTCTCTTATCCATTTCCTTTTTCATGTAGTGCATTGTTAGCTTTGCTCGTTAATTATGGTGCATGTAATTGCCCTCCTTAAGCATTATCATTTGTATTGAGAGAAGCTTTGTAGAAAAGCCTGTGCAACAGATGGATGATTTATGTGATATCGAAATACAAAGCTGCTAAAAACGCACAGCGAAACTGACGCCGCGGATCGAGTCCTTACCTACTCAATGAAGCACATCGAAAAGGTATGCATACTCTTGGTCATTTGTTTTTACATACAGTGCGTTTGTCTTTGCACGCTAATTATGGTGCATGTGAGTGCCGTCCTGAAGCGTAATCATTCTTACTGAGCGAAGCTGCGCAGAAAAGCATGGGCACGTGGTGTTTGCCGTCTTTGACGACACAATACAAAGCTGCTAAAAGTGTACAGCGAGATTGACGCCACGGTTCGAGTTTTTACCTACTCACTGTAGCACTTCGGAAAGGTATGCACTCTCTTATTGATTTGCTTTTTCACGTAGTGCATTGTTAGCTTTGCTCGTTAATAATGGTGCATGTAATTGCCATCCTTAAGCATTATCATTTGTATTGAGAGAAGCTTTGTAGAAAAGCCTGTGCAACACATGGATGATTTATGTGATATCGAAATACAAAGCTGCTAAAAACGCATAGCGAAATTGACGCCGCGGATCGAGCTCTACCTACTCAATGAAGCACATCGAAAAGGTATGCATACTCTTGGTCATTTATTTTTACATACAGTGCGTTTGTCTTTGCACGCTAATTATGGTGCATGTGAGTGCCGTCCTGAAGCGTAATCATTCTTACTCAGCGAAGCTGCGCAGAAAAGCATGAGCACGTGGTGTTTGTCGTCTTTGACGACACAATACAAAGCTGCTAAAAGTGTACAGCGAGATTGACGCCACGGTTCAAGTCTTTACCTACTCAATGTAGCACATCGGAAAGGTATGCACTCTCTTATTCAATTGCTTTTTCATGTAGTGCATTGTTAGATTTGCTCGTTAATTATAGTGCATGTAATTGCCCTCCTTAAGCATTATCATTTGTATTGAGAGAAGCTTTGTAGAAAAGCCTGTGCAACAGATGGATGATTTATGTGATATCGAAATACAAAGCTGCTAAAAACGCACAGCGAAATTGACGCCGCGGATCGAGTTCTTACCTACTCAATGAAGCACATCGAAAAGGTATGCATACTCTTGGTCATTTGTTTTTACATACAGTGCGTTTGTCTTTGCACGCTAATTATGGTGCATGTGAGTGCCGTCCTGAAGCGTAATCATTCTTACTGAGCGAAGCTGCGCAGAAAAGCATGGGCACGTGGTGTTTGCCGTCTTTGACGACACAATACAAAGCTGCTAAAAGTGTACAGCGAGATTGACGCCACGGTTCGAGTTTTTACCTACTCACTGTAGCACTTCGGAAAGGTATGCACTCTCTTATTGATTTGCTTTCTCATGTAGGGCATTGTTAGCTTTGCTCGTTAATTATGGTGCATGTAATTGCCCTCCTTAAGCATTATCATTTGTATTGAGAGAAGCTTTGTAGAAAAGCCTGTGCAACACATGGATGATTTATGTGATATCGAAATACAAAGCTGCTAAAAACTCACAGCGAAATTGACGCCGCGGATCGAGTTCTTACCTACTCAATGAAGCACATCGAAAAGGTATGCATACTCTTGGTCATTTGTTTTTACATACAGTGCATTTGTCTTTGCACACTAATTATGGTGCATGTGAGTGCCCTCCTGAAGCAATATCATTCTTACTCAGCAAAGCTGCGCAGAAAAGCATGAGCACGTGGTGTTTGCCGTCTTTGACGAAACAATACGAAGCTGCTAAAAGTGTACAGCGAGATTGACGCCACGGTTCGAGTTTTTACCTACTCACTGTAGCACATCGGAAAGGTGTGCACTCTCTTATTCATTTGCTTTCTCATGTAGGGCATTGTTAGCTTTGCTCGTTAATTATGGTGCATGTAATTGCCCTCCTTAAGCATTATCATTTGTATTGAGAGAAGCTTTGCAGAAAAGCCTGTGCGACTGATGGATGATTTATGTGATATCGAAATACAAAGCTGCTAAAAACTCACAGCGAAATTGACGCCGCGGATCAAGTCCTTACCTACTCAATGAAGCACATCGAAAAGGTATGCATACTCTTGGTCATTTGTTTTTACATACAGTGCATTTGTCTTTGCACGCTAATTATGGTGCATGTGAGTGCCGTCCTGAAGCGTAATCAATCTTACTGAGCGAAGCTGCGCAGAAAAGCATGGGCACGTGGTGTTTGCCGTCTTTGACGACACAATACAAAGCTGCTAAAAGTGTACAGCGAGGTTGACGCCACGGTTCAAGTTTTTACCTACTCAGTATAGCACATCGGAAAGGTATCCACTCTCTTATCCATTTGCTTTTTCATGTAGTGCATTGTTAGCTTTGCTCGTTAATTATGGTGCATGTAACTCCCTCCTTATGCATTATCATTTGTATTGAGAGAAGCTTTGCAGAAAAGCCTGTGCGACTGATGGATGATTTATACGATATAGAAATACAAAGCTGCTAAAACCGCACAGCGAAATTGACGCCACGGATCGAGTTCTTACCTACTCAATGAAGCACATCGAAAAGGTATGCATACTCTTGGTGATTTGTTTTTAGATACAGTGCGTTTGTCTTTGCACGCTAATTATGGTGCATATGAGTGCCGTCCTGAAGCGTAATCATTCTTACTCAGCGAAGCTGCGCAGAAAAGCATGAGCACGTGGTGTTTGCCGTCTTTGACGACACAATACAAAGCTGCTAAAAGTGTACAGCGAGGTTGACGCCACGGTTCAAGTTTTTACCTACTCAATGTAGCACATCGGAAAGGTATGCACTCTCTTATTCATTTGCTTTTTATGTAGTGCAATGTTAGTTTTGCTCGTTAATTATGGTGCATGTAACTCCCTCCTTATGCATTATCATTTGTATTGAGAGAAGCTTTGCAGAAAAGCCTGTGCGACTGATGGATGATATATGTGATATCGAAATACAAAGCTGCTAAAAACGCACAGCGAAACTGACGCCGCGGATCGAGTCCTTACCTACTCAATGAAGCACATCGAAAAGGTATGCATACTCTTGGTCATTTGTTTTTACATACAGTGCGTTTGTCTTTGCACGCTAATTATGGTGCATGTGAGTGCCGTCCTGAAGCGTAATCATTCTTACTCAGCGAAGCTGCGCAGAAAAGCATGAGCACGTGGTGTTTGTCGTCTTTGACGACACAATACAGAGCTGCTAAAAGTGTACAGCGAGATTGACGCCACGGTTCGAGTTTTTACCTACTCAATGTAGCACATCGGAAAGGTATGCACTCTCTTATTCATTTGCTTTTTCATGTAGTGCAATGTTAGTTTTGCTCGTTAATTATGGTGCATGTAATTTCCCTCCTTAAGCATTATCATTTGTATTGAGAGAAGCTTTGTAGAAAAGCCTGTGCAACAGATGGATGATTTATGTGATATCGAAATACAAAGCTGCTAAAAACGCACAGCGAAACTGACGCCGCGGATCGAGTCCTTACCTACTCAATGAAGCACATCGAAAAGGTATGCATACTCTTGGTCATTTGTTTTTACATACAGTGCGTTTGTCTTTGCACGCTAATTATGGTGCATGTGAGTGCCGTCCTGAAGCGTAATCATTCTTACTCAGCGAAGCTGCGCAGAAAAGCATGAGCACGTGGTGTTTGCCGTCTTTGACGAAACAATACAAAGCTGCTAAAAGTGTACAGCGAGATTGACGCCACGGTTCGAGTTTTTACCTACTCAATATAGCACATCGGATAGGTATGCACTCTCTTATCCATTTCCTTTTTCATGTAGTGCATTGTTAGCTTTGCTCGTTAATTATGGTGCATGTAACTCCCTCCTTATGCATTATCATTTGTATTGAGAGAAGCTTTGCAGAAAAGCCTGTGCGACTGATGGATGATTTATGCGATATAGAAATACAAAGCTGCTAAAACCGCACAGCGAAATTGACGCCACGGATCGAGTTCTTACCTACTCAATGAAGCACATCGAAAAGGTATGCATACTCTTGGTGATTTGTTTTTAGATACAGTGCGTTTGTCTTTGCACGCTAATTATGGTGCATATGAGTGCCGTCCTGAAGCGTAATCATTCTTACTCAGCGAAGCTGCGCAGAAAAGCATGAGCACGTGGTGTTTGCCGTCTTTGACGACACAATACAAAGCTGCTAAAAGTGTACAGCGAGGTTGACGCCACGGTTCAAGTTTTTACCTACTCAATGTAGCACATCGGAAAGGTATGCAGTCTCTTATTCATTTGCTTTTTATGTAGTGCAATGTTAGTTTTGCTCGTAAATTATGGTGCATGTAACTCCCTGCTTATGCATTATCATTTGTATTGAGAGAAGCTTTGCAGAAAAGCCTGTGCGACTGATGGATGATTTATGTGGTATCGAAATACAAAGCTGCTAAAAACGCACAGCGAAATTGACGCCGCGGATCGAGTTCTTACCTACTCAAAGAAGCACATCGAAAAGGTATGCATACTCTTGGTCATTTGTCTTTACATACAGTGCATTTGTCTTTGCACGCTAATTATGGTGCATGTGAGTGCCGTCCTGAAGCGTAATCAATCTTACTGAGCGAAGCTGCGCAGAAAAGCATGGGCACGTGGTGTTTGCCGTCTTTGACGACACAATACAAAGCTGCTGAAAGTGTACAGCGAGATTGACGCCACGGTTCAAGTTTTTACCTACTCAATATAGCACATCGGAAAGGTATGCACTCTCTTATCCATTTCCTTTTTCATGTAGTGCATTGTTAGCGTTGCTCGTTAATTATGGTGCATGTAATTGCCCTCCTTAAGCATTATCATTTGTATTGAGAGAAGCTTTGTAGAAAAGCCTGTGCAACAGATGGATGATTTATGTGATATCGAAATACAAAGCTGCTAAAAACGCACAGCGAAACTGACGCCGCGGATCGAGTCCTTACCTACTCAATGAAGCACATCGAAAAGGTATGCATACTCTTGGTCATTTGTCTTTACATACAGTGCATTTGTCTTTGCACGCTAATTATGGTGCATGTGAGTGCCGTCCTGAAGCGTAATCAATCTTACTGAGCGAAGCTGCGCAGAAAAGCATGGGCACGTGGTGTTTGCCGTCTTTGACGACACAATACAAAGCTGCTAAAAGTGTACAGCGAGGTTGACGCCACGGTTCAAGTTTTTACCTACTCAATATAGCACATCGGAAAGGTATTCACTCTCTTATCCATTTGCTTTTTCATGTAGTGCATTGTTAGCTTTGCTCGTTAATTATGGTGCATGTAACTCCCTCCTTATGCATTATCATTTGTATTGACAGAAGCTTTGCAGAAAAGCCTGTGCGACTGATGGATGATTTATGCGATATAGAAATACAAAGCTGCTAAAACCGCACAGCGAAATTGACGCCACGGATCGAGTTCTTACCTACTCAATGAAGCACATCGAAAAGGTATGCATACACTTGGTCATTTGTCTTTACATACAGTGAATTTGTCTTTTCACGCTAATTATGGTGCATGTGAGTGCCGTCCTGAAGCGTAATCAATCTTACTGAGCGAAGCTGCGCAGAAAAGCATGGGCACGTGGTGTTTGCCGTCTTTGACGACACAATACAAAGCTGCTGAAAGTGTACAGCGAGATTGACGCCACGGTTCAAGTTTTTACCTACTCAATATAGCACATCGGAAAGGTATGCACTCTCTTATCCATTTCCTTTTTCATGTAGTGCATTGTTAGCGTTGCTCGTTAATTATGGTGCATGTAATTGCCCTCCTTAAGCATTATCATTTGTATTGAGAGAAGCTTTGTAGAAAAGCCTGTGCAACAGATGGATGATTTATGTGATATCGAAATACAAAGCTGCTAAAAACGCACAGCGAAACTGACGCCGCGGATCGAGTCCTTACCTACTCAATGAAGCACATCGAAAAGGTATGCATACTCTTGGTCATTTGTCTTTACATACAGTGCATTTGTCTTTGCACGCTAATTATGGTGCATGTGAGTGCCGTCCTGAAGCGTAATCAATCTTACTGAGCGAAGCTGCGCAGAAAAGCATGGGCACGTGGTGTTTGCCGTCTTTGACGACACAATACAAAGCTGCTAAAAGTGTACAGCGAGGTTGACGCCACGGTTCAAGTTTTTACCTACTCAATATAGCACATCGGAAAGGTATTCACTCTCTTATCCATTTGCTTTTTCATGTAGTGCATTGTTAGCTTTGCTCGTTAATTATGGTGCATGTAACTCCCTCCTTATGCATTATCATTTGTATTGAGAGAAGCTTTGCAGAAAAGCCTGTGCGACTGATGGATGATTTATGCGATATAGAAATACAAAGCTGCTAAAACCGCACAGCGAAATTGACGCCACGGATCGAGTTCTTACCTACTCAATGAAGCACATCGAAAAGGTATGCATACACTTGGTCATTTGTCTTTACATACAGTGCATTTGTCTTTTCACGCTAATTATGGTGCATGTGAGTGCCGTCCTGAAGCGTAATCAATCTTACTGAGCGAAGCTGCGCAGAAAAGCATGGGCACGTGGTGTTTGCCGTCTTTGACGACACAATACAAAGCTGCTAAAAGTGTACAGCGAGGTTGACGCCACGGTTCAAGTTTTTACCTACTCAATATAGCACATCGGAAAGGTATGCACTCTCTTATCCATTTCCTTTTTCATGTAGTGCATTGTTAGCTTTGCTCGTTAATTATGGTGCATGTAATTGCCCTCCTTAAGCATTATCGTTTGTATTGAGAGAAGCTTTGCAGAAAAGCCTGTGCGACTGATGGATGATTTATGTGATATCGAAATACAAAGCTGCTAAAAACGCACAGCGAAATTGACGCCGCGGATCGAGTTCTTACCTACTCAAAGAAGCACATCGAAAAGGTATGCATACTCTTGGTCATTTGTCTTTACATACAGTGCATTTGTCTTTGCATGCTAATTATGGTGCATGTGAGTGCCGTCCTGAAGCGTAATCAATCTTACTGAGCGAAGCTGCGCAGAAAAGCATGGGCACGTGGTGTTTGCCGTCTTTGACGACACAATACAAAGCTGCTGAAAGTGTACAGCGAGATTGACGCCACGGTTCAAGTTTTTACATACTCAATATAGCACATCGGAAAGGTATGCACTCTCTTATCCATTTCCTTTTTCATGTAGTGCATTGTTAGCTTTGCTCGTTAATTATGGTGCATGTAATTGCCCTCCTTAAGCATTATCATTTGTATTGAGAGAAGCTTTGTAGAAAAGCCTGTGCAACAGATGGATGATTTATGTGATATCGAAATACAAAGCTGCTAAAAACGCACAGCGAAACTGACGCCGCGGATCGAGTCCTTACCTACTCAATGAAGCACATCGAAAAGGTATGCATACTCTTGGTCATTTGTTTTTACATACAGTGCGTTTGTCTTTGCACGCTAATTATGGTGCATGTGAGTGCCGTCCTGAAGCGTAATCATTCTTACTCAGCGAAGCTGCGCAGAAAAGCATGAGCACGTGGTGTTTGTCGTCTTTGACGACACAATACAAAGCTGCTAAAAGTGTACAGCGAGATTGACGCCACGGTTCGAGTTTTTACCTACTCAATGTAGCACATCGGAAAGGTATGCACTCTCTTATTCATTTGCTTTTTCATGTAGTGCAATGTTAGTTTTGCTCGTTAATTATGGTGCATGTAATTGCCCTCCTTAAGCATTATCATTTGTATTGAGAGAAGCTTTGTAGAAAAGCCTGTGCAACAGATGGATGATTTATGTGTTATCGAAATACAAAGCTGCTAAAAACGCACAGAGAAATTGATGTCGCGGATCGAGTTCTTGCCTACTCAATGAAGCACATCGAAAAGGTATGCATACACTTGGTCATTTGTCTTTACATACAGTGCATTTGTCTTTGCACGCTAATTATGGTGCATGTGAGTGCCGTCCTGAAGCGTAATCATTCTTACTGAGCGAAGCTGCGCAGAAAAGCATGGGCACGTGGTGTTTGCCGTCTTTGACGACACAATACAAAGCTGCTAAAAGTGTACAGCGAGATTGACGCCACGGTTCAAGTTTTTACTTACTCAATATAGCACATCAGAAAGGTATGCACTCTTATTCATTTGCTTTTTCATGTAGTGCAATGTTAGTTTTGCTCGTTAATTATGGTGCATGTAATTGCCCTCCTTAAGCATTATCATTTGTATTGAGAGAAGCTTTGTAGAAAAGCCTGTGCAACAGATGGATGATTTATGTGATATCGAAATACAAAGCTGCTAAAAACGCACAGCGATGCTGACGCCGCGGATCGAGTCCTTACCTACTCAATGAAGCACATCGAAAAGGTATGCATACTCTTGGTCATTTGTTTTTACATACAGTGCGTTTGTCTTTGCACGCTAATTATGGTGCATGTGAGTGCCGTCCTGAAGCGTAATCATTCTTACTGAGCGAAGCTGCGCAGGAAAGCATGGGCACGTGGTGTTTGCCGTCTTTGACGACACAATACAAAGCTGCTAAAAGTGTACAGCGAGATTGACGCCACGGTTCGAGTTTTTACCTACTCACTGTAGCACTTCGGAAAGGTATGCACTCTCTTATTGATTTGCTTTTTCACGTAGTGCATTGTTAGCTTTGCTCGTTAATAATGGTGCATGTAATTGCCATCCTTAAGCATTATCATTTGTATTGAGAGAAGCTTTGTAGAAAAGCCTGTGCAATACATGGATGATTTATGTGATATCGAAATACAAAGCTGCTAAAAACGCACAGCGAAACTGACGCCGCGGATCGAGTCCTTACCTACTCAATGAAGCACATCGAAAAGGTATGCATACTCTTGGTGATTTGTTTTTAGATACAGTGCGTTTGTCTTTGCACGCTAATTATGGTGCATGTGAGTGCCGTCCTGAAGCGTAATCATTCTTACTCAGCGAAGCTGCGCAGAAAAGCATGAGCACGTGGTGTTTGCTGTCTTTGACGACACAATACAAAGCTGCTAAAAGTGTACAGCGAGGTTGACGCCACGGTTCAAGTTTTTACCTACTCAATGTAGCACATCGGAAAGGTATGCACTCTCTTATTCATTTGCTTTTTATGTAGTGCAATGTTAGTTTTGCTCGTTAATTATGGTGCATGTAACTCCCTCCTTATGCATTATCATTTGTATTGAGAGAAGCTTTGCAGAAAAGCCTGTGCGACTGATGGATGATTTATGTGATATCGAAATACAAAGCTGCTAAAAACGCACAGCGAAATTGACGCCACGGATCGAGTTCTTACCTACTCAATGAAGCACATCGAAAAGGTATGCATACTCTTGGTGATTTGTTTTTAGATACAGTGCGTTTGTCTTTGCACGCTAATTATGGTGCATGTGAGTGCCGTCCTGAAGCGTAATCATTCTTACTCAGCGAAGCTGCGCAGAAAAGCATGAGCACGTGGTGTTTGCTGTCTTTGACGACACAATACAAAGCTGCTAAAAGTGTACAGCGAGGTTGACGCCACGGTTCAAGTTTTTACCTACTCAATGTAGCACATCGGAAAGGTATGCACTCTCTTATTCATTTGCTTTTTATGTAGTGCAATGTTAGTTTTGCTCGTTAATTATGGTGCATGTAACTCCCTCCTTATGCATTATCATTTGTATTGAGAGAAGCTTTGCAGAAAAGCCTGTGCGACTGATGGATGATTTATGCGATATAGAAATACAAAGCTGCTAAAACCGCACAGCGAAATTGACGCCACGGATCGAGTTCTTACCTACTCAATGAAGCACATCGAAAAGGTATGCATACTCTTGGTGATTTGTTTTTAGATACAGTGCGTTTGTCTTTGCACGCTAATTATGGTGCATGTGAGTGCCGTCCTGAAGCGTAATCATTCTTACTCAGCGAAGCTGCGCAGAAAAGCATGAGCACGTGGTGTTTGCCGTCTTTGACGACACAATACAAAGCTGCTAAAAGTGTACAGCGAGATTGACGCCACGGTTCGAGTTTTTACCTACTCACTGTAGCACTTCGGAAAGGTATGCACTCTCTTATTGATTTGCTTTTTCACGTAGTGCATTGTTAGCTTTGCTCGTTAATAATGGTGCATGTAATTGCCATCCTTAAGCATTATCATTTGTATTGAGAGAAGCTTTGTAGAAAAGCCTGTGCAACACATGGATGATTTATGTGATATCGAAATACAAAGCTGCTAAAAACGCACAGCGAAATTGACGCCGCGGATCGAGTTCTTACCTACTCAATGAAGCACATCGAAAAGGTATGCATACTCTTGGTCATTTGTTTTTACATACAGTGCGTTTGTCTTTGCACGCTAATTATGGTGCATGTGAGTGCCGTCCTGAAGCGTAATCATTCTTACTCAGCGAAGCTGCGCAGAAAAGCATGAGCACGTGGTGTTTGTCGTCTTTGACGACACAATACAAAGCTGCTAAAAGTGTACAGCGAGATTGACGCCACGGTTCGAGTCTTTACCTACTCAATGTAGCACATCGGAAAGGTATGCACTCTCTTATTCAATTGCTTTTTCATGTAGTGCATTGTTAGATTTGCTCGTTAATTATGGTGCATGTAGTTGCCCTCCTTAAGCATTATCATTTGTATTGAGAGAAGCTTTTTAGAAAAGCCTGTGCAACACATGGATGATTTATGTGATATCGAAATACAAAGCTGCTAAAAACGCACAGCGGAATTGACGCCGCGGATCGAGTTCTTACCTACTCAATGAAGCACATCGAAAAGGTATGCATACTCTTGGTCATTTGTTTTTACATACAGTGCGTTTGTCTTTGCACGCTAATTATGGTGCATGTGAGTGCCGTCCTGAAGCGTAATCATTCTTACTCAGCGAAGCTGCGCAGAAAAGCATGAGCACGTGGTGTTTGTCGTCTTTGACGAAACAATACAAAGCTGCTAAAAGTGTACAGCGAGATTGACGCCACGGTTCAAGTCTTTACCTACTCAATGTAGCACATCGGAAAGGTATGCACTCTCTTATTCAATTGCTTTTTCATGTAGTGCATTGTTAGATTTGCTCGTTAATTATGGTGCATGTAGTTGCCCTCCTTAAGCATTATCATTTGTATTGAGAGAAGCTTTTTAGAAAAGCCTGTGCAACACATGGATGATTTATGTGATATCGAAATACAAAGCTGCTAAAAACGCACAGCGGAATTGACGCCGCGGATCGAGTTCTTACCTACTCAACGAAGCACATCGGAAAGGTATGCATACTCTTGGTTATTTGTTTTTACATATAGTGCATTTGTCTTTGCACGCTAATTATGGTGCATGTGAGTGCCCTCCTGAAGCAGTATCATTCTTACTCAGCGAAGCTGCGCAGAAAAGCATGAGCACGTGGTGTTTGCCGTCTTTGACGAAACAATACAAAGCTGCTAAAAGTGTACAGCGAGATTGACGCCACGGTTCGAGTTTTTACCTACTCACTGTAGCACATCGGAAAGGTGTGCACTCTCTTATTCATTTGCTTTCTCATGTAGGGCATTGTTAGCTTTGCTCGTTAATTATGGTGCATGTAATTGCCCTCCTTAAGCATTATCATTTGTATTGAGAGAAGCTTTGTAGAAAAGCCTGTGCAACTGATGGATGCTTTATGTGATATCGAATAAAAACGCACAGCGAAATTGACGCCGCGGATCGAGTTCTTACCTACTCAACGAAGCACATCGGAAAGGTATGCATACTCTTGGTTTTTTGTTTTTACATATAGTGCATTTGTCTTTGCACGCTAATTATGGTGCATGTGAGTGCCCTCCTGAAGCAGTATCATTCTTACTTAGCGAAGCTGCGCAGAAAAGCATGAGCACGTGGTGTTTGCCGTCTTTGACGAAACAATACAAAGCTGCTAAAAGTGTACAGCGAGATTGACGCCACGGTTCGAGTTTTTACCTACTCACTGTAGCACATCGGAAAGGTGTGCACTCTCTTATTCATTTGCTTTCTCATGTAGGGCATTGTTAGCTTTGCTCGTTAATTATGGTGCATGTAATTGCCCTCCTTAAGCATTATCATTTGTATTGAGAGAAGCTTTGTAGAAAAGCCTGTGCAACTGATGGATGGTTTATGTGATATCGAATAAAAACGCACAGCGAAATTGACGCCGCGGATCGAGTTCTTACCTACTCAACGAAGCACATCGGAAAGGTATGCATACTCTTGGTTATTTGTTTTTACATATAGTGCATTTGTCTTTGCACGCCAATTATGGTGCATGTGAGTGCCGTCCTGAACTGTTATCATACTTACTCAGCGAAGCTGCGCAGAAAAGCATGAGCACGTGGTGTTTGCCGTCTTTGACGACAAAATACAAAGCTGCTAAAAGTGTACAGCGAGATTGACGCCACGGTTCGAGTTTTTACCTACTCAATGTAGCACATCGGAGAGGTATGCATACTCTTGTTCATTTGTTTTTACATGTAGTGCATTTTTGGCTTTGCAGAAAAATTGTGGTGCATGCGTGTGGTGTACTTAAGCATAATTAGTTGTACTCAGCAATGCTGCGCAGAAAAGCATTGGCAACTGATGTGTGCCATCTTTGACATCACAATACAAAGCTGCTAAAAACATATCAGCGAGATTTACCCTACAGTTCCAGTACTTACCTATGCAATGAACACATCGGAAATGTACTCTTTTTCGTTTGTTCTTACATGAGCATTTTTGGCTCTGCACGTTAATTATGGTGCAGACTGGTCGGTGTATCAAAGAGCGGATGACTGAACACCGCTAGTCATTAAAGGGTGGGGCTTCCGATAATCTTGCTCCGCACTGTAGGGTACGCAAAGACTGCTTTCCACATTTGAACAAGACCAGCGTGATATTCAGAAACCGATCTTAAATACGTAGGGAGTTAGTGGAAACTTAGCCAATCAAGAAAGCAGATCAGTGTCGCCTCGCCTACCGACAGCATGCTTGATATACACATCTTTTCAGCGCTAGCAGGCATTAGGGAGCGTTGGCTTGATGGCAGTGTTACCGTGGTTGTGTTTTTATTTTCCTTCCTGCGCAGTTTTTTCTCGGCACGAATGAATTGACAAGAACGTGTAACGGAGCGCGATTCTGTTGGGTCTAGTCTGATTTCACGCCGCGAGTTCTAGATTTATAAGAACCTTTTTCCGCGACAAAAATTGCGCTCACAGTCTGTGCCCGTGTCGTGTCTTATCCTTCGCTTTGTCCTTGTGTGTTCGCGCGGCTTATGTATAAAACGATGCACATGACGCGAGAGAATCTACGCGAATTATGCTTACGCTCGGTGCGCCCTGTTCCTTCATAAGGAACATCCCAGCTCTTTCTGGCAACTGACAATAAAGCACTTGTAGAGGTGCCGCATGTCAATGTTTCTTTTACGTTTTCTCTTCTCTTAACCTTTCTCTTTCATATAACGCTAATTTTATCTTAGCAAAGATTGACGCACACATCAGGCCCACCTTTGTCTGCTAGGCTATTCAAGCTACGCGCAGCCAAATTCCTTACAACGCTACAATGCACTTTGAAATTGAATTTCTGTCCTTATTCATCTATTCGTTGTTAATAACGCCGGCCAGAGCTCTCCCCGTTAATGTATGAAATAGATTATCGCGCATTCTGATCGGCTACCGTAATGTCCATAATGAAAAAAGAAACAGTCCAGAAGAAAGCGGGACAGGTCCAGAGCTCTCCTGTGTAGGACCATCTGGACGCGTGTTCTAGGCGCTTCCAAGAACCTGTGCTCGTATCACAGATGCTGAAAACTAACATCGAAAACTTGAAGTACTCATTCAGGAGTTCGGTAAAGATGCTAAACATGCTGCTATCAGTAAACACAACATGCTTGCCAAGCAACGAGATAAACGAAGGAAAGAACCTAGCCTGCGCGCGGATAATGGCGCATCGCCGGAAACGAATGTCTCCCAGCGCTTTGGCCATGTGGCAACGCTCCCCGAGAAGACGGATTCGATCAGTCATTGGACGCTGCTGAAGCGAACGGTCGACGCTCGCTTTGTATTATCTGATATAGGAACCGAAAGCTGGGAAACATATCCGTGTGGCGATTTTCAGCTTTCGCCAGTCTCACTTAGGTGGAGTTGACGAATTTTTCTTTGCGGACTGAGACAGTCAGGTACCACGAGATAGACACGTTGTGCGTTGAATGCGGAGAGGAGGAGGAAACGGCTGAACACTTGATACTTTTCTGTAAAGGGCTTCAACCTACGGTGGAAAGCAGTGGGGCCGATTTATCCAAAGCATTGGGGTTTAAGGACTGTGAAGGAAAAGTAGATGTTAAGCGGGTATAAGTAACCAAGCGAAGGTTATACGATTGGTGGCTAAAACCATGACAGGAGAAAAGTTTCACAAGTCATGGCTAGGTGGCTTGAACCACCGCCCGATTTAAAGGGCTAAGCGTTATTCATCCATCCATCGACCGGCTCGCTCCGTTTACTTCTGTTTGCACTTGTGCTGCGTCTTTACGTGTCGATTGCTCATGTCACCCTCCGTTAACAAGGACCTCGTAGGTTCGCCCCAAATGGCTCTGAACTTAATGAGAACACTACATGACGTCCAATTGGCTCAAACTTTCTCAGACGGTTGACCTTGAACATGACCATGGAAAAAAAAATCGAGCATAGCAACAGCCCATGCAAAAATAAAATAAATATGGCAGCACTACGTTTGGTAACCAGCGGCGGCAAGTATAAATCTGCTGTGCTGGCCAGTGCTGGCCATCAACTTCTATTTTATGCGCCATCACATCTTGCCAGCTGAACCTCAATCAGATTCCACCTGTGTAATATTGTCGCCAGAAGTGCCGATGACCCAGCAAAGCAATACCATGAGCCAGCCTGACTAAGCACGTTTTCCCAGGTCTACTCGGTTTAACTACGTTAGACCCCCACACTTCTTTTATCGTTATGTCGCGATCGTGTTGCTGTTCAGCCGGACACCCCACGGCACCACAAGCAAAAAAAAAACGTTCGCTTCATATTAACGAGACTATATCTACGGTATAAGAGGCGAGCGCGAATGTCAGGCGGCCACACACAGCGGACCTTATTTCAGGCGATGAAGACCGACAATGAGCACACGGTTCCTCGAAAAGACTTACTTTTTGCACACATACTATCGAGAATGTCGCCGGCGTACCTAATAAATGGCTGTGCTGCGAATTAATGGTTCATGAAGATTCAACGTCATAAGACGACTCAGGCTATGATCAGCGCCGCAGTTTAGGGCTCCGGTAATTTTGACCACCTGGGGTTCTTTAGTTCTTTACCGTGCACTGACATCGCACAGCACATGGGCCTCTAGAAATTTGCCTCCATTTAAATGCGACAGCCGAGGCCGGTTTCGAATCCGTGTCTTTCGGGACAGCAGCCGAGTGCCATAACCATGGATTCACCGCGGGAGCTATGTGCTACGATTTTCGAAGAAAAATATATGGCTACCCAAACCATGAAATCGACATCTGCGCGACAGGTGCAAAAACATTGCATCAGGATTGAGCTATCAGAATACAACTGTCGCCCAATACAAAGGCCAGTAAGCCGTCCCTCCCCGGAAATATAAGCTGCAGAAACGTTACGAAAAGGAACAAACAATGCAAACAAAAGGCTGTTAAACATGAAATACGCCAAATTGCGCTCCGTACGAACGGGCATTGTGGTTGTAACGGCGTAAGCTTATTTGGAACACACGCATGCCTTCTATTGAGGCGGTTTAAACACTGAGAATCTGCATTCGAGTATATTACGGGTTTCCGGGATAAAAGGTGTCGTGCCAGCTATATTTTACCACAAAGACGTTTGAAACTAATTTCTCGAGAATAGACAACGGTTTACATCTGTGCAAAAAGTGTCAAGAGTGGGCCTCGCCGGAATGAGGCGCAAGGAAAAGCCTATCAGCCAGCGGTAGGCACATGAAGCCTGATTGGGGTTGGGTTAAGATAGACGCCCAAATTTGTCCGCGGAAGTATTGCACTCACTAGCAGAAGGGTGGTCCAAAGGTTGTTTCCGATGAAAATTGCCTGGCTCCGTCGTTCGTATACGATGGTCGTACCAAGAACAGGAAAGTCCAGTCAGGTCAGGAGCGGCGACACGCACGCTTACGCCCGTGCTAAACGCGAAATCCGCAGCAAATTACATGTAACGCAGTGGACTACACTAAGCTAGCACTGAAGTGCATGGACGTGCGTCGAACCATGTTTTGTGTGGCCGGCGCTCGGTGCATCGGCTTTTTAGCTCGATACTGCAGCGCCGCCACCAGCAGAGCGCGCAACTCCGCGCATGTCGCAGCCATCCGATGACGCTGACGTCGCATTTTAAAGCCAATGACAGCCTTTATCGCTGGCAATAGCCGGCTTCGGCTTAACTGATTAGACTCGCCAGCGAGGCGCAAAAAGTTCAGTGGCAAGTTTCGTTACGAAAGAGCTCCTAAAGAAAAAGTGAACCGAACCATTCTCCAGCAGCACCCACAACTTGTTCGTCACCGTCAATGCCTTGGCAGTGCAGATAGCCTGAAGTGCAAGCTGATAGAGGCGATTCAGTTCGGATCGCGCTATCTACAGCGAATGAAAGCGCAAATTAAGCCAACGGCTGCCAAGCAACACCTAGATTCGACGCTAATTAACCTTCATACAAATGATTGGGAACCGCGTGACGCTCGCTAATTTCAAAAGGCGCATCTCCGACGGCGGTGTTTCATTCTTACCCGACAATAGACAGATTTATTTTCACGTACCCAGAAGCTTCACGTACGCAGAGCTCTTACGGGTGACCAGTGTGCCTACAGCAGTGTCAGTATCTGTTAGCAGATGGCGATAGCAACAATGCGTAGCGTAAGTCGCGTAGGTGGAACTAATAAGGATTTCAAACGACATCCGCGTTAGGCTACGTAGACGTCTCAAGCTTGCGTACGCGAACTCTGTACGCACGTGAAACTAAAACTGCCCATTCATGGCAGTTCGTACTAATGAGATCTGCTGTGTATGCTTGCTGTCGATTTTCAAAATCTACGCAGACGCTAAGCTGTGATTTTCCAATTGCAAGGACGTAAAATATATGCTGCTAGCGCGGCCGGGTTATACAATCTTCTAAGCTTCCATCTTGTATTGGATCATCGAAGCGGGGACACTTCGCTCCTTGCATGTGAGCTAGAATGAAGAATTTGTGTATAATTTCGGGAACGAATTTTTCTCACCACTAATTTCTTTCTGGCCTGAAGCTGCACCCTACATAAAAGGCAATCAGTTCTTGTGGGTGCCAGGGAAAATTTAAAACACTTGGCGCTCTCTGCTTCCCATTGAGATTTCAGTGCACGTTCACGACTGAAGACCATCAAACTGCGGTCCGCACTGTATGCGCGCCTAGATATTAGCGATCGGCCGCAGTGTATCGAACGGGGTGTGCGTTTCATGGCTTCAGACAACAAGTAGCCCTAAACGCAGAGTACCGAACTTTATTTTACGTGGTCTGCAGCTTGATTGTGTGATAAAGAGCCGTAGGTTTTGACTCTACAACTGATTTGTGCACGCATTCTCAATAAATATGTTCTAAGAGCAGGGTTTACTTTATTAATACATGTGTTCAGTTTTGGTAGTTGACATGGCGTGCGTCACAAATTTTTTGCTTCCATTAGAATTTAGGCTTGTGTTTGTTTATAATCAGAAATAATTTGTTGCTTCTGTGATAATATTTCTCTGATCGGCTCTGTTACATGAACCTATTCTTAGACCTCGTGCTGCGTACGTGAAAAAAGTATTTAGCGTCTCCCCAACACCTGTGAGAGGGCTTTACGTCTTGCAAATATATTTGTTGGCTTAAATTTACGTTTTCTTTTCTTTTCTCTTTGCGATGAATGTTACTTGCGTCGCTAGCTACATATTCGTGGAGAAGGGGAAACTATAAGTTGATCCCGTGCATACACACGAGAAGAAGTGCCGGTTGTCAAATTTAAGTTCAGTACAGAACGCGCGTGAAAAATAAATGTAGGCCACATTAAAGAAATAAATAAATAAAAGCAGCAGAATCTTGCAACAGATACGTTGGTCGTCTCTCAGCAGAGAGGGACAGTAAAGAGTAAATAAACGTTTTAATTTGGCCGCCTCCGGAAACGCGGAATATCAACAAAGTGTGCTCAGGCTTGTGAACGCGGCTATAACCAGAGTTGGTATGTCTCTTCCCCTCAGTTTTAAGGTGCCCTGCTTAAAATGATCACCTGCGTATACCTTTTTTTATGCATGCCTTATTTCTCATGGCAATTCCTCAATCTTGGTACATATTAGTGCAGGACGTTCTTTTGCAGTAAATAACTGTGTTCAGCAATGCATCACAAAGATTTTATGTACCAGGTGGGACTACTGGCTTCCAAAAGTGATCTTGCGCTGATGAAGTCAAAGGAAATCAACCATGCAAAAAAAAAAAGTGGAGATCTTCAAGTTTCTGCGTTTGGGAGACAACGAGGTGATAAACGAGAATATTGCTTCGCATTTTACTACGATATGAATATATCGGTGCTCACGACAACTTAGCCAGAATGAAAGGCCATGCAGAAAGCGTTGATTCGGCAACGCCGGCCGCCGGCAGATTCTTCTCAGCAGCATTTTATCGCTCGGCAAGAAGTGGGCTTAAGAATACGTAGATGCCCTCTGCCGGCCTTTCCTGCGTTGCAAACATGAGGAGTAGTAGGCACTGTCGCTATGGCCGTGTTCGAAAAATGCAGTGCTTCGTTGCGGGTCTCCGGGCGCCGGTCATTTCTGTCAGTTGTGCTAATGCTTTTATTGCTCTAAAGTACGCAAGACACACTAATTCATTAAAGTCCGCTCATGTTAGCGAAGATTTCGAATATGTCGCTTGCATTTTCAAGTCGGCGACTCCTGTTGACAGCTTTTTTCGACGCTCGGCGATGAGGCGCACCTTTTTCTGTGACGGCTCGTCCTATCCCGGTGCCGGAACAAAAGTTGATACCTATCCCAATGCTTCTATGTTATTGAAATCAGAAACACAAATTGGAATGCGCACGCCACATTTAGTACAAAAAGCCTCACGTCCGCACTTCATGGCGATAGTTTTTTCCTGCAATTGGCGCAGATAATCTGCACCCGCTAAACAGATCTTCTTTGAATTACAAATTTCGATCGAAGTTCATTAGCATGGTCCTGAACACAATACTGATTTCCATTCTTCTCATCGCTTATAACGTAGAACCCTCCAACTTTTAATTAATATCACGACATCACGAGCGGTCAGAACATAGCCTCTCATTAAAGAAGTATTTCAAAAAGAAAAACAATGGAAGGTACAAAACAGAACGAAGTGCCTAGCCTGGTCTTGAAATCCCTCTACTAATTAATATATTTCGCTATTTAAAAGCGAAGCATTTGGCGGCCATACTTAGTCCAGGGAGATAGAAGCTATCAGATGGCGCTCCATCGTGTTGGGTGGCGCATTTGCCTAAGGCTGCAATTTGGTCAGCTGATCAGAATAGTCACACACTTCAGAGTAGTCATCTCAGAATAGCTGTTTAGAATAGTCACCTGACACACCAATGCACGCTTGTAGGCTTGTCCTTTAGGGTAGCGATGCCGATTGTCTCATCCTCCTTGGTCCTCCCGTGGAGACTCATTTTAAACTATGATATTGTGCACTAATTGGTACTTTGTGGCCACGTAACGCTTGTAGCACCATCACTGTCGCGACCAATCAGATATTTTCTGACATGGAGCGTAAGTTTTGGATGAAACGATAGCTCTAATGCTATCGCACTGAGAAGATATCTGATCTCACATTATCAGGGAGCCCCATCTCTTTCATTAAACAGCTATTCAGACCCCGAAGGCTGGATACTGTTTACTGTTGCAGTTCTGCGCTGTGTGACCGAAATGCGTATTGTCTTAGGTTCTGGTGAGTCAATACGGTGTAACGGTGGTAGTTTTAGCTGATTTCTACATGTGCAAAGGAAAGCGGTTTTACATAATAGAATTTACGATTTCTAGCCAGCAGGAGGGAAATGAAAAGTGTTACGCATGGCACTAACATTTTATGAAACAAAATCATCAAAAAGCTATGAATAAGTTTAGCGCACTGCTCTATTGCGCCTTTGAGTTCGTTGGTGCGGACCTGATTCAGAGTCCGATTCTTCCTTTTGGTGTGGGAAAAGCCGAATAGGTAGGGGCTGCATACACTCAGTGTTCCTATTCTAACACTTCGAACTTGTACTCGTAGAAGGCTCACGGAGCTGCTTGGGTGGTGGACCAATGAGAGTTGGTTCATCAGCATGGGTTTTACAAAGACCTCGACAGCCGCTATTTTCAATTTCTGCACATAACCTGACAAAAATTAAAAATTAGCGATTGTTTGGAGCAAACCTTTGTATTGTAGACTGAAGGTTCGTAGAGGAGGCAAGCAACATTACTTTGCAACTCAGGGTGGCCTTGTGAGGGTTTGTGTCGCGAATTTTTGGTTCTGAAAACTGTTGCCGACATCTGTACATGCCACCGACATCACGGCAAGGCGACGACGGCGCGAACATGTATCGCTATCTGCCGCAGGTGTTGTCAAGACACGCATCTTCCAGCCAGTTCTTTTTTGTGTTCACTGACGCTTGAGAGGAAGCTTTATATTCCATAAACCTCAAGATAAAAACCGCAAAGTTAAAGCACATCTTTTATTTCCGTCTGTGTTTGTTATGCAGGAGAATGCTGAAGAAAACAATAAAATTACAATTGGCCCCACTGAGAAACTGCTAGTTCATGGTGCCAACTACCAAACAGAATTCGACACTGCTGGCTTTTTTTCATGCACATCAGAGCCAGCGGCTGTGATTGGACGCAAGACCGCCAGCTGCGGTGGAAGAAAAAGCGCTTTCTTCAGAGTCACCCTCTCCTCCAACAAGTCTTCGTCGAAACGAAACATGACAGCTTGGAGAGCGGTTCCGTTCGCGCAACGCCGCAACGCCGAGGTCTTCGAAGAAAGCACGGAGTCTCGACTCGTTGAACTTCCTTCGATAGCCTCAAGTGGTTGACAATTTGCCTTGCTAGGCAAGACATCTCTACTCCACAACGTCACAAACACGGCCTGTGTTTTGTCACACACCTCAAGAATACGGGGATTCCTAAAACAGCAGTTGGCCGGAGAGGCCTTAACCTCGGTCCTAATCTCAGTTGTCCTAGCCTTGAACACCAGTCTTTCTTCGCTACCCAAAAGCGCAAGGCATCGCGTTCGCGCAGAAGACCGCAGTGCACAGTCTCGAAGCATCAGGGATGTCAAGACGACGTCGGGGACGCCTTGTACCGCATCTGCGTTGTACCAGGGCAATAGTTGCGCCGAAGAAGAAGAATTGAAAGCCAGGTCGTCGTCGTTTCTGGGGGAACCGTAAGCGATGACCTGCCGTGCCCCTTGTAGCCGGTAAGACGTGGCGAGAATCGTCACGTGGTCCAATTCGGCGCCGTGGTCGACATTCAGGCAAACAACAAACGCATCTCTCTTATCTGGAGGGTCAACGAACACCGTGTTGACGGCGATCCAGACGGTGGAAGTGCGGCTTGGTCCCGCTTGAATTGACACCGCAACCGGCACCCGGTCCGCGGGCTGACCTGTGGCGATTCTGAGCACGACGGGCACTGGCTGCGTGTTCAAGTCTGATGCGTTTGTTGGGTGCATTGAGAGCTGCTTGCAGTGCACAGCGTCAGTGGGAAATGAGTGCGGGTAGTCCCGGTAAACAACCCGAGCCCGAACAAAGCATGTGTAGAGAAACCCCGCCGTGGCGAGCGCAGTGACACGAATGACGGGTTTGGACAAAGACCTGCCGAAAGAAAATGATGAGAGATATCAGGATTAGTGAAGCTGTTTGTTGGGGGAATGTGCAACGCACTAGATATGGTTGGCCAAACTATCATATAGCAGTGGCTTAGTATTTCTTCTTTAACCGGCAAAGCTCAAACGTTGCAAGTAGGATGGACATAGATGTGCAGGGATGAAACTAGTATACGCATTCTAGGCCTCCAGCGTGTGGTCCTGCTGTCAGGAAATATGACTGATAGCTATCATATCTAAGGCAGGCGTCCGTATTTTCGACCAGTGTGCTCCAGTATAATTTTCGAATTTTGCTGCAATTGTGACGGCTAAATCTCTGTCCTCTAGCTTCTTTGACTGGCAAGAAGACCTCAGTAAAACCGGAAAATAAGTTATAAAGAGCGAGCAAGATATACCGGTGCTAGTCATAATGTCCATCAGTGCGAGTTAAATACACCCATCCTATCCCCAGATCAACCACGCCTACTTCGGCAGAGAATGGAGGTAGTTGTTACTGTTGTGAAAATCTAAATTTGGGTTCAGTTTAAATACTGCATATTTGTCAACCTATATATTTGCAGCAAATTTTTTTTTATTTAGGTTGAATAAACTGTAAGTAACCTACTTTTAATTTCGCCTTCGCAAGTGAATGTACTTAAAACCGAATACAATTATTTCTTTCGGAGCAGCATTTAGAAACACAGTGCACAAAGTGCACCAAGAAAGGTGCCAGCAGACAAAACTCTCCATAATAAAAAAATTTTACAATCGATCTACCAACATGCCTATAGACCCCTCCACGGTGGCTCAGTGGTTATGGCGCTCGGCTGCTGACCCGGAAGACGCGGGTTCGATTCCGGCCGCGCCGGTGGAATTTCGAGGCAGGCGAAATTCTAGAGGCTCGTGCACTGTGCGATGTCAGTGAACGTTAAAGAAGCGCAGCTGGTCGAAATTTCCGGAGCCCTTCACTACGGCGTCTCTCATAGACTGAATAGCTTTGGGACGTTAAACTCCCATAAACCGTAAACATGCCTAAAGGAAATCCTCGACTTGCTCAGAACTTCACCATCGCACACGAATCGCACTCTTAGAATCGGTTTCTCGGTGTAAACAAAAGCCTTTATACGGAAACTCACAGGGCATTCCAGGCACTATGAGCTCGAATGGGCAGGTAAATCGGCCCCCTTAATAACCGTGCTCTTGTTTCTGCGTACCCTAGGTCATGGCGGTAGTGGGCGGCGAAGACCTTCAGCCCAGGGTGCGGGGACTGCCACTGGGGTCCGTGTTCGCGCCACAGAGCGTGTGGCGCCACCTCTCGGCCGATACGGTCGTTGTAGGCGTAGGGCTGCTGCGACTGCTGGCTGATGCCGAAGAGCAGGCTAGCGGCCTCCAGGCTGCCCACGCGGTACAGGACGGTGCCCAGCGAGAACGGCACGGCCAGGATCACCACCATCACCAGGAGTACGAAGCCGCGCCGCATCTGCGCAGTTCGCTTTCAATATAAACGTCGGGCCTTTGGTCTGTGTACTGAGCTACATGTCACGAACAGCACTTAAATCAACGCTTTTTTTTTTTCGGAGCGAGTAGTAAGATAATGCGTTGTAACATATAAACAAGATGAATGAACATATTGATGTAGAGGTTAAAATTCACCTTTTGACACACTCCAAGCTGGCACAATGAGATGTTTAAAGAAAAATTTCATTTGACCAGAACACTTTTTGTTTCTATGCTGCGGTTAAATAAGGATCTAACGAAACCTACCTACACGAAATTCTTGATCTGCAGCGAAAGTTTGATTCCCCGGAAGATACACAGGGAGTAGAATGTTGTCGTCAACCCGAAATACGAAAGTAACTTTCATACCAATCCCGATCTAACGAATTGTTTCTTGAAATGAGCAAAAAAGAGGTTATTTCTGACTTATTTTGCCCACAATGTCTTACCGATTGTTTTTGTCACGCGAGCAGCAACATCAACGCACGCCGTTCACAACCGAAATCTTGTTCTGACGGGGCTGCACGCTATGTTGTCTCGCTCTGCAATCAACACGGCAGTTGGCAGCGCTTGCCACTTTGACTTCGAATCCGTCATACTATTCGTCAGATAACTATCCCACAGATAACGCTAGGAATGGCGGCTGCTTCCGATATTTCATGCTTTGTGCGAGAGATGGCACTCATCGTCTCATCCATAACTTCTGGCTCGGCCTGCTAGCACAATAATTCCTTTTCTCCTGCATGCTGTTGCAGATCGCATGCTTAACGGCAGCCTGCCCCACGATCACGTAATCGTGTATCTGGTGGCATTGCCCTGTAGTATAGCTCCCACGCCGCCAAAAAAAGATTGGCGGTGGTTTAGCTCTGGTTGAACCTAGAGTAACGCGATACCTGCAGCTGGCCGAGTGGAACTTGGTTACGTTACCAACCACGTGACGAACCACGTGATCAGCCACGGCGCCGCGCCGCCGGCAGATGCTCCGCACCACGTGACCAACCACGCGACAACGTAGCGTTGCAGCCACAGCGGGGCGGCGCCGCCACGCTGAAGGCTCGAAATGCTACCGTGATGTAGCTATCACTACAAAAAGCATACACGATCGATGCAATTGATACGAAAAACGCCTTCCTCAATTCCCCAAATTTCTCGATTAACAAAACAAATCGCGGCTGCCCTTCCCTTTGTCAAATTGAGTTTTCGCTGCAGTAACGGTGAGTTTTGGTGAGAGCGTAGTTGTCTCCGTTGTTGTGAGAGTTCGGGTGGTGTATGCGACGACCTATTGGTCGAACCTTCCCTTACGTTGAGCGAGCACTGCGCCGAGGCCGAGATCGCTGGCATCTGTGTGCACTCAGTGGGAGCGTGGGGATCAGAATGGCGCATTATGGGCGATGAGGTCAGAAGAACTTGCAGGGTGGTGTGGGCTATGTCGCATACGTAAGACCAGCCAGAAATCGCGGTATTAGAGTTGGGAAGTCTGGTTAAGGACATAGCAATGGAGACGAAATTACGGATGAAGCGACGGAAATAAAAACAGAGGCCAATGAAGCAGGAAAGTAGTTTCGCCGTCGTCGATTTCGGGAAATCTGCGACCGCACGCAATTAGGACGAGCCAAGAAGGACGCCATCTTTGAATAATAAATGGCCCATAATATAGAATTGTCATGCGAGGACGCGACCCTCTCTTCAAATTAGGTTGTAGGTATAAGTCGTAGAGGCATTTCAGAAAATGTCAAGCCGGCTCAAATGCCTCGTAAAGTCAGAGGAGTAAACTGTGTTGGGATGTTGGTAAGAGGTGCAGATTTTTTTATTTCAAGCCGAGCGAAACCGTGTCCATCATGCATGTGCTCAACTCTCGTAGGGGCGTTGCGCACTCCAAACGGCATGACTTGCCGGAGTCACAAAGGCAGTCTTCTGGCGGCCAGATTCTGCTATTAAAAGCTTCCAGTATCGAGGGCGCAAGTCCAACGACGAAAAGAATTCTGCGCCGTGGAGGCAGTCAAGTGCACCGTCATTCCTAGGGAGTGGGTAAACGCCCGAACGAAGACACGCACTTTCAGTCTCTTCGCCTTTCTTGTCCGCTAGTCCCATGGCTGTGCTGCTGGGCCATTTTTGGTCCCTACAATAACTTTACGTTCATGATACTCTTACAGTAAAGTTTAATCGTTTGAAAAATGTGTCGACAATTAAGAAATTGCGAATATTGGGATACATCATTTTGTGGGTGCCCTTTTTTTTGTGCAGATTCCCACTCTCTACTACTCACTGCTTATTCGCGGGTTCTCGCTTTCCGAATACATAACACATTTCGAGAAATCTCCTCTTTCTGGGTTGCGTCGATTCCCTCCTTGCAATGCAAGTGACGCGCCGCTTCGTCGCTTGTGCTTTAGTTCTCAATGCGGAGGTCACTGCCACGCACTCGTACGCGCAAAACCGCTGCTGAATCATGGCCCTACACAATCAGGCCACGGTCACCTACCAAATTTAGCGTCACATTTCGGGAGCTGTGCTCGCAAACCCCGTCCCCACGCACGCTGCGAGCCATCCTGAATTCCTCGGGGCAGTTCCCTTGCATCAACTCCTCTTCTGATTTCTCGTCCCGATTGATTACTTGCGCTGCGATGCTCTCACCCAAGACGATGTTCTTTAACATGTACTCACAAAAACGCATATGTGTTGCGCGATCTCAGTTCACGCTAAAGAATCCCACGGGTTTTCATTATACGGGCTGCTTCCATTACATGCGCCTCTTTTCGACTACCTTATTGGACTTCTACTTTCCTCCACCTTCATTTTACCAATCCCATGTAGCATGCTACAGAACACTGAGCTCGCCGGAGATCAATCCAAATAGAGAAACACTTTGTGCTGATGTAATGTAGTGATTACACCCGTTTTTCGCTGAAGATTTCTCGTCTCCTTTCAGTCCTTGACTATATTGAGACTCGGAGTATGTAATGACCTGCAATATACATTTCCGCCTCCTTCACTCGTTTACCAAATAAGTCAGAATTCTGAAGATGAAAAAAACTAGCACAAAAATTACAATATCACTTATAAAATACTTGCCCTGGCCACACATTGCGCTACAAACTCTTTTACGCATCGTTTAAGGCGTCCTGAGAATGCGCTTAGCACAGCATAAAGATTCATCTCCTAAGCCAAAGCCCCCAATGAAGACTCCAGGAGGCGCTTGTAATGACAAGGTGCAGCAAAGGCTTTCCCCCGACATATTTTCGGGTACTCAGGCCACTAGCGCAGAACTCGGACGCTGGAACGTGCAAGAGCTCCTTTTGCCGGTGTTTTGCGCGTCGGCCATGGCACCATGCATACGAGGAAAATCGGCGCGCAGCCACCATGGATTGCGCTTTTTATGACGTCACACCGACCGCCGCATCGTACCGTGTACGGGGGGCCAAAATCACAAGCTTAGCAGCGCTCTCCCACGTGCAGCGCGCGACCCACCTCCTCAGGATTGGTCGCCAGTTGTGCTACGTGAATACGTTGAGTGGTGTGAGGCATCTCCACAGTCGAAACCTCTAAAATAGCTCCTCAACATCCGCGTTCGCCAAATAAACAACTGCTGCTGCTTCCGCAAATATTCACTCCCCGCCCCCTCCTCTCCGTTCCGTGATGTCTGCGAGGCTACCGCTTGCTCTAAAGTTTTGCGTGTAAAAAGGTAACGGATGAGTGGCATATTCGCCTATTATGCCTGTGCAATACGCTGAAGGGTGAATACGCAATCTTCAGTGACTCTGCACTCCAGGTATTGCATTAAGAAATTCATCAAGTTGAATGATGCAAGTCTGTAATACCAAAGATCATCTGCTTTTGAGAAGGCCCTGCAGAGCTTCTCAACCGCTCAAAGTGAAGCTTGACTTTTGGAAGCATCGCTTTACCAGCTTCTGCTAAGAAACACGATTACAGGACAGCACCAAACAATGGCAGGTCTTTATTGCAGTTGGGGGGTGTTTCATTAGAGCCTTATTATTTACTCAGCAGTGCCGTAATGCTACCAAACTCCATAAGCGCCGCAAGTGCTGGAAAACTATCTCAAGGAGCGAATGCGGAGAAATACATACGGGACCAGCGATACGAGCTACTCAAATTTGTTTTTGAAGTAGCTTTGTTTGTTCAGCCCAGTGTCGTGGTGACCAACAGCTATGGCCTAGCGCACCAAATAGTGCAGCTACGTTGCCCGGTAAGTGAGCAACCTCACAGCGCAGTCACACCTAGCGCCTTATTCAGGCAGCTTATCTTGTGGATAAAAAAAGTCAGTATTGGTACTGTGCGCCCACTGGTGTTGGCCTCTCATGGTCCGCGGTTGCACTAGATCTTCAGGTCATCGTGAAACGACCATCGTAAACCAAGATTATTCTGTCCCTGACATCGCTATGCTGCCGAGACATTTGAAACAGTTTCTTTGAAACGTTGTCGCAAAACGCTGCCAAGGCAAACCCGCCACGTTTCCGTCAAACCCCCGAAAACCAGCAACGCTTACCCGGTGCTGCCTGAGGATGAGCTGGCGGTCCAGCGAGATGGTGTCGTAGACGTACACCTTCTCCCAGTGGCAGCGGTGGCGGTGCGTAGACCGCTGTGGGAGGCACCGCCGGTTTCTGCCGGAAATCGCTCCAAGAAACATCTTCCCTGGTCACTCGTCGCTGCTGGTTCGACGGCCTCAACACACAGACTCTGAACGGTGACGGCTTCTTTTCGTCTTCTTCCTTCACGCGCATAGCAGACATCTGCTTCGCTTCTTTCAGTCTTCTCAGTAAGAGAGAGAGATAAAGTAATATTTAGGGAGACGAAACGCTCAGAAGTAGATGGAAACATAATCGTGGCCTGCTCCTCCACAATGGGAAAGGAATTAAAGGGAACTAACAATCGTGGTCTACGTCTTTCACACACTGATACCTGCATTCAAAGCAGCAGGGTTCGAAACTTGGGGGTGTCAGTTAGCTTTGCCCTCGATAGTCCATGCTCTGGTCCCCAGTACGGGCTGGTAAAAAATTGAATCGGGTTCAACCCTACAGAACGTTGCTTACAGAGCGGAAGTTTGATTAGGCATGGTAAGACAGTTCGCTGCATGATAAGTATTTTTAGATTCATTCGGCCGTCTACGACACACAGCCGAAGGACCGGTTCCAGCTCGCGACTCCGTCATAGCTGTCTGCGAACGTCAATCAACGCTTCCCGCTTTTTACGATATTATCAGATGAACGGCGAGTAAAGTGGTTCAGCGCAACTGCGAGGTGAGCGCTGAATCACGTTGTTCAATGCAGTTGCGAATGCAAGCGAACGCCGCCTTCTACGCGCGGCGAGTCGCATGTTATGACGTCACAGCCACACTACCGCTCTATCGCTTGAAGGTCATTCCTCGGAGCGACATGACATTGAGTATTTGCATGGGAGGAGTACGGCTTCCGCTCTAAAAGGATTGCGCCTTGTGGCTTGTGGTCTTTTACTCTTTTGCCCTTCAGCCTGTAAGCTGAAGGAGGGGTACTCAGTTATTTCAATGGCACATAGGCTTAGGCAGTGTAGAGCACTGAAGATCTGCCTTCGGGTTGTTTTGTTTGGATCACCTGCTTTTTTTACCCCTCTGTGCGAGGGCAAGATCACTTTCTGTGCTTGTGTTTTTGTAGCTGCGCGCGCGAGCAGCCCTAGCTGCAGTAGATATTTGGGCTTTAAAACTGCGTGCACTGTCGAAGGTATCGAACACATCTCGAGTCGAGGTCCCCACAGAGGCCTTGCCTGGATTGTAATTGACGAAAGACTGCGATGGCTACGGCTCCGAAGGAAGTTCACCGTGGCCAGCCACATTCTTAAGCGGAGGAAGGCTTCGGGAGCGTTGACGCCCAAGAGGTCGCTGGGGAAGCTTCGGTGGACACGATCGGGAAACAAATATATTTAAAACGGTGTCGGTTGTCTTGGTGATAGGCCGCACCCTGGCCACGGAAGTAGCTGCCGTTACGGCTGTTGTATGAAGCTGTAAATATATTCGTACGTAAAATGCATTATTCTAGTCGTTGACTACGTCGGGACGAGTTAGGGTTGAAGACCGAAGAACCTGCTGTTGAACTTCATTTGGCGCAGGTTCGAGAGCATTGTCTTAAAGAACAGAATAGCTTGGTCAGAGCACATTGATATGTTTAACAGAAGACTCTCTACACAGATTTAAATAGAAACTGAACATATATTCATCATGCTATCTTAGTTCTATTTTAGATGATACTAACAAACGATACGAAGATTTTGTAAACATCACCTAGGACGATTTAGGGCACTCTTCGATGCGTAAGCTTTTTATATAAGGAGATTTTTAAACCGATTATCTACAGTGCGCTGTGTTGCGGGATATCAGCAAATGAACACTTCACTTGTGATGACCAACATGTTCTCCTTAAGCCTAGCGTGGTGCATAAAGCATGCGTTTCTGCCGATTCTGGGAATGCTAAACATACCGGGCGCTAATTCGAATATCTAATAATCTCAGTGCGTGATTTCGTTATTTTTGTCCTGTCTTCACTTAGGACACCTTGAATGGACGAAAGCATTCCCGAATGCAAAGGTAACCCCAAAGCGAGAAATCCAGCGCAGCATAACTAAGACAAATTGCGACCACAAGGTTCGCCCATGAGCTTGGTTACCTATATATATATGAATGAATTTGCCACATTTTCTTGTTTTGAGGGTGGCTAGAAATGGAATGAATTATGTCACCGCTATTGCTCTCCTAAGATATGACCACGATCCGTATATGGATGTGCATTTGATGGCTTAGGAGTAACTTTTTTTTTTAAGCTTGACAAGACGGTACAAATAGGACAATATGATTCGTACATAGTACCGTACATGTACCAGAAAGAAGCAGTTCTGACGCACCTTTCGCTACGATCTTTAGTCACATTACCACCGTTTCCGCATTTAACATATTTCGTTCAGGCTTCGGTTACAGCTGGGACGTTACTGTCAGGGACCCTCTCGAGCTTTTTATTTGAAACACCTTGCAGAACGACATGTAAAGGTATATAAGCCCCTAGAATGCAATTAAAAAATCCTTTTTGAATTGACGCCGACAAGTTTCGTGGTAGTTTGGCGTCGCTTTGATTTTAGGTTGACATCGTTTGTTTGAAAAGCACAAGGGCATTAAAAATGTAATAACTTATTTTCCCTAAATAAAGTTAATCTCAGAATATGAATCAGTGGAAAATAGTAGAATTAAGACGCTGAAAACACAACATGATCATATGTAGAGCTGACAGAAATTGAAATTGTAAACTTATCTCTAAAGGTAGAAAGAGGAAGCTTCAATTTTTGCATTCCAGGGCTTTCCTGTTAGCCAAGAAATGCAGTTGTGGCTACGACCTCTTGAAGAATGGCGAACAGCAAGGGGAGCAACAGCTACTGCTCTTTGAAGGTATTGTTAGTGATGGATGGGTTGTATAGGGGTGTAGTTCGTTCCCACAACCTCAATAAAACTTTTCTGGGCGAGTCGGTGTATTCCGAATCTAAGAAAAATAACAGCCAACCACAGAACAGACAAAATTTATGGGAAACAAGCTCTTTTTATGGTCAACAGATTTTTATTGATGGAAGACAGACACCTTATGTGAAGCGAGGAATCGAGATGTAATGGATGGGAGTGATATATTCGGGGATGATACCAAGCAGCTTTGAAGAACGCACGCGCGAGCAAGACATCAATAAAATCATAACATACCGAAAAACAAAACAAATAATTTTTGGTGATTGAATTTATATAGAGGCCACTGGAGACAAAAGGCAACGTGTCTTCTTGCAAACTCTACATTGTTTCAATATCCACCGTACAGGGTTTTGCTGTGGGGTTCGCTGAGAGGTCAAACGACCAGACGAAATCGAGACTCCATATCAAAGAAAGCTACATGAGAGATGTGCGTGGCTTCTGCTCTTATCACGCATACAAAAAAGGAAATGTTGTGAGCATTGTCGAATTAAAGAAGTTTAAAAACAGTCTGTGCACAAAATCACGAGCACGCTCTCTTCGCACGAACGCAGATACCACAGTAGCGCTTAGGCTATGAACACCGTTCACACTGCTCCATAATTCCCAGAATCACTGCAGAGCACAAATTTAAAGAATAACTGAAGTCATTGCATGAACGATGTAAAACGCTATGTCCGCTTTGCAACTGTGTCTTCTTGGGCGGGGATCTATTGCAGGCGTCATGGTTAAGTCTACCCCTGCTGGCATAAAAAATCGTCCCTTCTAAAACATTTGGGCGCGGCACTTCAAGATTGGTCAGAGTGGCTTGCATGTCACAGTTCTCCGTCACTCAAAGAAGGCTGGTGACGACAGATTTGATGCGCAGGAGCCCGCTTTGGTACTGCAGCTGTTCGGCGGTGGTTTCAAACCCAAGACAGTCGCCATTCTCTATGGCTACATCCACCGAGTCGTGAATACCAAGCGGCATGCCCTCGTAGGAATACGATCCATCGCAGCCATGGTAGTCAAAGCGGTAAGCGTAGTCATTGGCCGCTCCATTAGAGCCGACTGATTGCATCACTGCGCAAAAATAGTGCACGTTCTCAGCCATCGGAGCCCTCCGCAAAGTGATCATAAACGTGTGTCCGAAGCAGCGCTGTATCCACGTCCACTGAGACGTAGCCGATCCGTAGTTGCACATTGCCCGGAGGATCACTTCTTTGCCTGCGAAAGTCGAGAGTCGGAAATTTCACGCTTGGTTAGCTTTTGTGAGTTTGGGTGAAGAACAGAGGCAGGACGGTAAAGGTATGCGAAAGAGGATTCTGAGCTCGCATTTTTACAGCGAGAACTCGATCTACACGCTCCAAGCATCCTTAGAAACATCGAATTATTAATGCGCAAGCATTGTATGGCTATGTTTGCGACTTCCTATCATCACGAGCTTGTGATCACAATAACGTTAGAACGAATTGCGTTATAAAAAAAGAATGCTTCAGTTAGATAGAGGATCCAAAAATCTCGCAGGGTAAATCATGAGGTGCATGCGGGGTAATTAGTTATTTAATTAGAGCCAATTAAGTGGAAGAAATGCGACAAAATGGTGTCCGTGGTCACGTGTCACCGTGGACGTTAAAAGTGTGGATGGGTTACATCGACGTCTGGAAAAAAAATGTGGTGTGATGTAGGTTTGACGTCATATGGTGCGACAAATAATTACAGCTAATGAAGTGAAAAATTAACGAGTGCAATGGAGTTTCATACAATGCTTACGCATTCCTCCAAAGCGGGTGTCGCAGTGATCTCAATTATTTTGTTCTGTGCGCCCGATGTCGGTATTTAATTTGATTAAGCGTCTTTTTCTAAACCGACCTCCGAGAGTAGGAGTAGTCAACCAACGTGTATAGTGCGCCTTTCAGGTAGTCACATAGCGGCTTGCCGCTCTGCCTTCACTGGAGTGGTACTTAGTAATACGCGGAGTGATCTGCAAAATCAGAGTTCACGCGTATATTTATTTCCGCGGGCCTAATTTGCGGCTGTGTTCTTTGCGACTGAAACTATTCGCTGAAACAAAGAAAAACATACTGAAGAGAGCGATGCTGCCATGTGACTGTCTTAAACGCACCACTACACGTGCCTACTTTCAGAGGTCAGCTAAATAAAAAAAGGCGGGAGCCTGGACATTCAATCCATCTTAATCGGGAAATAGGCCATACAGAACAATATTTCTAAGTTTTTAGGAATGTTCGGAGCGTGTATATTGAGTTCCTGCAATACAAATACCCACTCAGAATCCTCTTTAGGGCATCTTTTAGTTGTAAACATCAATAGTTTCCTTGGACTCTCATGAAACATAGTCTTCTTCGTTTTTGCTGTGTTATGTGTTAGCTGGCTCTAGCAGGTGGCCTTATTATATATTCCGGTACTCATTAAGCAGCAAGGGCGCTTTGGAACGGTCATGATCTCGTACAGAATCTTCTACGACGAGAGATTGTTAACCCTGTTTCAAGCTCTGGTTTGATTTGGTTTATCGATGTTTAGCGTCCTAAAGCCACACAGGCTATGAGGGACGCCGTAGTGAAGGACAGTAAATTTCGACCACCTGGGGTTCTTTAACGTGCACTGACATCACACAGTACGCGGGCCTCTAGAATTTCGCCTCCATCGAAATTCGACCACGGCGGCCGGGATCGTACCCGAGTCTTCAGGGCCAGCAGCCCAGCGCCATAACCACTCAACCACCACGGCGGCACTCTCTATCTTGGAACTTGGTAGTAATGAATAAGTTCAGAACGGCCGTTGGCGATGGGCTTCTCATCCCTCGATGGCACTTGCTCCCATTATCGCCGCCGCATAGTTACTTTTTTTGTGAGTGTGTTTGGGCACAAGTTGGCTAAATAATTGGCTTCATCATGATTTTCTAGCGCAATGTCCCTTTCATCTTTTCTTTCTTTAATAAGGTTTAACGTCCCAGAGAGACTGATGATACCAGAGATGCCGTAGAGGAGGGCTCCGGTAATTTGTACCAAGCTATCATTCGTTTAAAAGATGCGTTTAATAGATTGCCACCTACCTCTCAGGCGTGCATAACGAATAAAAATTTCCTCGTGTGATGGTTGCCCTTCGTCTAGTTAAAATGGCGGTGCACGTTGTAATGCATCAGCTACTAGATAAGGGCACGTAATTTATTGAAACTTCTCGCAAAAACAATCTGAGTTAGGTCAGTTTATTCCGATGTTTATTGAGGGGCTTAATGAAAAAGCAATTCAGGCTATTTGGGAGGCGGTACTGGAGGGCTCCGGTAATTTCCACCACTGCGGTCGGCATCCAACCTGCTTCTTTCAGGTCAGCAGCCGAGCACCATAACCACGGATTCACCGCGGTGAAAATTTCAAAAAGTTTAAACCAAAAGTCATCTTCTTCAAGTAGCTTAATTCCGACTGCAAATAAATTCTTTATTTGCAGTACACTTCAAGGGCACCTTGAAGTCCGGTGCTTTCACCTTACGCAGTGCTTGTAGGTTGCTCATGTTTACTAGATTCGGGCACAGCGGACTAATTCGGCGGATATAATTTGTGCGAAATAACTGATGCAAGTATATAAGGGCATGTGGTAAGCCTTGAAGTTCTCATGTATTTTAATTATTAACGAGCGTTTTCTCAGCTACTCCAGCATCTAGTTCATTCAAAATTGTTTTAATTTGACTTCCCATTTTCTTCAATTAACTGAAACATAATTATCTTGTGTCCAATATATACAGCTGCAAGTTTTTTCGCACCATGTTTTTTTCTTCTGTTTCCATACGTTTTTTTGGAACCTTTGTAGTTTCGCACCTGGTTTTGTCCAAGAATACCTGGAAAAGCTAGCAAAAACGACAAAATCTGATATTAAAATTTAGAAAGGAAAAACCCAAATGCTTTGATGTCTTGCCAGTAGCACCCCTCACAGTATCGAATACTTAGTAGCCGCTAGCCATGTGATCGGTACCAGTGCCCATTTGTTCCTTTTTGTTCGCCTCATTAGCCTCTCAATGAAGAACTTTCGAGGACTGCCCACTCCATGTAAATCTATTACCAAACAATGTCCTAGGGATATCATAAACAACATGGGCATCACACGAAACACCACAAGATGTCAACAAGGGTCATCCCGCCATCGGCGAATATGAAGGCTAAGTTTTGTTAATGAGGTTTTAACGTCCCAAAGCAACTCAGCCTATGAGCGACGCCGTAGTGAAGGGCTCCGGAAATTTCGACCACCTGGGATTCTTTAACGTGCATTGTCGTCGCAAAGTACACGGGCCTCTATAATTCTGCCTCCATCCAAAAGCGGCCACTGCGGCCAGGATCGAACCGGCGGCCTTCGGGTCAGTATTCGAGAGCCGTAACGAGTGAGCCGGAGCGGTCACTTACCAGCAGGAATGGAATCTCTATATGTGCCCAAGGAGCGCGGCGCGTCCAGGTGACGCTTGGAATTTAGTTCAAAAGCGTGGCTTTTTGGGGGTGTTGGTGCATGACCAAGCAAGAGACTATAACGCAGAGAAGACAGGACACAGTAGACATGAACAACACAAGCGCTAACTTCCAACAAATATTTGTTCACACATGCAACACATATATACATCAAAGACACGGCCTCACTTGTGCTAAGAGTCGGCTGTGTCGGCTCTCACTGTGTCGGCTGCTCCTGAGCTGGGGCAGCGGAAATAAAGGATAGCAGGCAGTTTGAAGAAGATAAAAGGAAGAGGTGAGGAGACAGCAAGAAAGAACACAGGGAGTGGTCTTATATACAGCATTTATAAATTGCAACAATAAAATTGTCCAGTATGTGCGCATGTGAAGTCAAGAAAGAAAAAGTAAAAATAAAACACGCGCACAACGCTTTGTACACAACAGCTAGTGTGGGGAGCCCAGCTGTTGTTCGTCCGAGGTAGTTCACGCGGAGCGTTCGGTCACTTCACGTCCTTACCTAGCGCAAAACAGACGGGTCGGGAAGCTAAACCCATATGTTCGAGAAATGCACAGAGACTCACTATGGTTCACTCATGGATGCGTGCACTGCCCTTCAGCCACAATAGCGTTCTCAGCGAGTCTGGGAGTATGCCCTGCGCCCTGTAGGCCGCGAGCATACCACGACGAGCGCCAGCGAACGCTGCACAGCGAAGGAGCCGGCGCTCCAGTGTCTCTACTGCACCGCATCAGTCACACACATCACTCGTCGCGAGTCCGTGATGCACCCGTCGTAACCTGGGCAACACGCTGTCGTTGCGCGCGCGGAGCATCATTGCGCGTTGCGAACGCGAAAGAGCACGGCAGCCAGTGATGCTGGCGATGCGCTCAACTCCGGCCATTATGCTTGGGTCAGAGATGGTCGTGGATGGCCGCCCCCCAGCGGATGACGTCCCCCAGCGCAAGGGGGAGATCACTTGGAGGTAGTTGGTGTTGCGGCGGTCGCGAGTTCGTCAGCATCCTCATTGCCCGCGATGCCGCTGTGACCGGGGACCCACTGTGCACGCACAGCGCATCCTTTCTGCGCTAGGCACTCCATGCTTGCGCGAATGCCGCGCACTAGTGGGGTACCACGGCGGTTATATTGCAGGCGGCTGAGGGCGGCGCGGGATTCTCACAGCAGAGCACTCCTGGGTGGCGGAGGGACGATGGAGAGCAGCAGGTCCAATCCCAGCCGGATCCCCATCAGCTCCGCCGTGGTAAAGGAGCCCAGGAAGGTTACTTGTTGCTGGCAGTGCAGCCGCAGGGCGGGTATGGTAGCCGCCGCTGCGACGGATCGGCTGCTGCGGGCCACTGAGCCGTCGGTGTACACGAGGAGATGGTCCTGGAGCTCCTCGTGTATGACGGCTCTGGCCAGCTGCTTCACAGTGCAGAGGGATGTGCTCCGTTTTCCCGCGATACCGACGATCTCTCGCTGTACCTCCGAGGCAACAGGCCAGGACTGGCAGGGGGCGGGGGGGGGGGGGGGGGGCTTCTATTTGGCGCTCGTATTCCTGCAGCGCCGCACCCATTCGTGGGTGTGGGTGCGTGCGATCCGCTGTAGTAGCGAGCCGGCGTCCGGTGAGGGATGGAGACGATGTATGATGATGCTGACGATGTACGTGGCTGCTCCAACTTGGAGCTGGAGCAGCCACGCTCCTGTCTCGGCCAGTGTTACGGCGCACTGGGAGTTTTTCGTCAGGCCGAGGCGCACGCGAAGGGACTTGCGGTGCTGGAGCTCCAGTTTTCTCCAGCACGCTTTGCGCACCGAGACAGGCGGGAACGCGTAGAGTGCCACCCCCAATGCGGCGGCGTTGTACAGTCGCAGCGCGGTTTGCTGGGAGATGCCCTGGCCTCGAGCGGTGAGCTTGTGCACGGCGGCGGTTGATCCTCCATCAGCAAACAGGCCTTGGTCGCAGCGAGGCGGAAGTAAAGGCACCGGCAATGTCTAGGCCAAAGTACCGCGCCGATTTACGCCAAAGAATCGGTGTCCCGTCCAGTGACAATGGCGTAAGGCCCAAGAGCTCAACTTCACAAAGTTTTTCTCGTTTTGAACAAAAATTTCGATAAAAAATTCATAAATGAAATGCAATAAACCGTTCCACGTAATTCGTTATTGTCTGTATTACTACTTGGACCACCTTAGGGCGAACCTAACGAGTGTTTTTGGCTCAAAACGCACTTTTTGCAATATTGGTATTTTTTTACTTTGGTGCACGCAGTTTCATCACCTGTATCATTTATTATAGGTACTAGACATCTAAGGGAACAAAATGTATTTCTGAATTTCCAAGAGCAAGTTGATATTTAAAACAAAAAGCGAGAAACTTGGTACATTTTCATACATTTTTCGATCTTTAAAAATGTTTATGCCATGTAAAGCTGCATCCTATTTATATCGAAAGGCATAATCTGTACAAATGTAGAAAAATTTGCAGTCATTTCTAAGAATTTGAAGTTTTTATTAATTATTGAGCAGTGCCTGGTCTTTCACCTATTCTAAATATTCAAACTGCCCTCACCTAAGGAGTAACTTTCTCTCGCCAAAAATACTCCAGCTATTCATTACGCACATAACGATAAATTTCCATGAATTGTTTGGAACAAATTTGAGATGGTCGAGCGCAATATCTCGGACGTTTGGCGTGGAATGACCTATTAATGTCTCGAAATGTCGGAATTTGGAAAGTTTAGAAACTTAAGCTATATCTCTAATCTAAGTTTCCACTAGTTAATTTGGTCCCCTTGTAAGCGTGGCCCAAGGCTTGTTTCAGGCATTTGGCAACAATTAATGAGGATATTTTCCTTGCTGGTTTTTCATGATTATGACTGAGGACCACATGGTATTTCATGGTATTTGTTTTTTGAAAAAATTGGTTGCCTCGTTCCACCCTCTCTTGAGAGGGCGATCATTTTTTGAAGGGGAATGAGCTACAGTATAGGTGTGTAGTTCAGACAAGGTGCCAGCCGCCCACCATGGAGATCAACAAGGTGACGGGACAGGAGCTTGCAGGCAAGTCCTGCCCACGCCAGCTTTACACCTCAACTATAACCAAATATGACGAAACCCAGGTTAGTACGCCAAACAAGGTTAACCCTAGCCGCCAGGAAAAAAGAACGAAGAAGTGAGTAGGAGACAGGAGAGTTGTAAGAAAGAAGATAGGAAACTGAAAGGTTGAGGGGAGGATAGGAAAAGTCGACTGCGTATTTCCCCGGTCGGGTCAAGCCGGAGGTGCCGTCTACAGGAAGCTCGGGACAAAGTGGTCCATCGGCTCAACCACCAGGAACCCCTTTTCCCCGGGCACGACGAGGGAAATGGCTTCTTACCAAGCACCTTCGCGTTCTGTATCGTTGCGCAATGAAGCCGGATATCTGAAAAAACGAAGCGTTGGAAGTGATTAAGTCGGAAGGGAAACGAGTGAACGGTTTATGGTGGTGATTAGTTTATGTCAAAGCAAAGCAACTCGCTATATGGCATGGCTTTTGTGTGAAATAGTGCTTATTCAATTACGCGTCGGCCCTCAAAGATGAAGCGCAGAAACACAAGACTGGATTTGGCCGCTGTCCAGTACACAGCATTTCCTCACTAGCCATACCGGAAGACACTCCACATAATACAGACAAGGCTACCAAGTACACCAATTAAGTTTATAGAACTGTGCGTGCATGAAATGCATTTATTGGTCGCCTTAGGCTGTGCCGATAGGATGGGAAACTGGAACGGAGCAAGACTCATGCCCTTGCATAGGTCGAGGGAAGGTTTCTATAGCTGATAAGTGCGACAACGCTGATCGCCGTTTAAGTCATGTCGACAGTAACGCTCATGCGGCAGTAGCCGACTCGGGGGCGAAAAATACGGCTGTCAGATCACCGGTCTTCGTTGGTGTTAGCCACGGAACTTATTATCGATCTATTACAAGTGGCAGTGCTCTTTATTATGACTGTGCCTGTTGCTGTTGGGTTTTTTTTTTTAGGGTTTATGTGCGTTTAACGTCCCAAAGCGACTCAGGCTATGAGAGACGCCGTAGTGAAGGGATCCGGGAATTTCGACCACCTGGGGTTCTTTAACGTGCACTGACATCGTACAGTACACGGGCCTCTAGAATTTCGCCTCCATCGAAATTCGACCGCCGCGGCCGGGATCGAACCCGCGTCTTTCGGGCCGGCAGCCGAGCGCCATAACCACTCAGCCACCGCGGCGGCGGACTGTTGGGTTGTTGTCGCCTTCCTCCGGCGGAGACTCGTATTAGCCGTCACACTCCACACCGACCGACGACAGTCGAGGAACACATCTCGGAGCCAGGCCGTCAGCTTCGAAGGTGACCGCGAGGGCGAGGGTGACGTGTCCGTGAAACCTGCCTCGGGCTGTTCGAGTAAGTTTTAAGATCCAAAAATTGGTTCTTGAGGAAAAAAAAATAGCGCAGTAATTTTCTCGCACATGTCAGTGGACCCCGGAAACTCGCGGTGTTTCCGCAAGCATGAAATATTCAACTATCTCGCAACGTATAGGTTTCATCGACCAACGCCATTGCGTTTATGGTCCGCGACGCAAGCATGATGAGCTAGGATTCGCGACGCATACAGATTTAGACAAGGCTATCTATAGCCAGGTCAGCTGTAGGTATTGAGCGAGCGCTGCAACTGCATATGCTGTGTGTTTCTCCGAAGAGTTTACACAATTTTACAAGATAGGTTTTTTGTGATAGATGGGCGCTTTTATTACCTGCCGCGGTGGCTCAGTGGTTAAGGCGCTCGGTTAATGATCCGGAGTTCCCGCTTTCGAACCCGCTCTCTGTGGACCACGTGGAACCTCCGAAAGACGTTTGCATTTTTTATATAATCATAGTCACTTCGGTGCGCCCTCGTTTCGGAGGGCGATCGGTTGCAAGAACGGATGTAGCCTTAAAATACTTGTCCACTCAGCCGCGGTGGTAGCCACCCACCAATGAGCCCAACGAGGTTACGGGACAGGAACCTATAACAAAGACCTACTCTCGCCAGCTGTATAACGCGACTACAACTAAATACGGGCAAACTCAGGATATCTACTCCGCAGAAGGTTAACCCTAGGGGCCCATGAAGAAAGTAAAAAAACCGGGAAACGTGGAGAAGGCAGCACAGTAGTAAGAAAGATTGGAATTAAACCGATGGAGAGGAGGACAGGAAAAGGCGACATCCGATTTCTCCCGGTCGGGTCGTGCCCGAGGTGCCGTCTACAGGAAGCTGTGGACAAATTTGTGTGTTGCCTCCGCCTAGGGGCCACAAGGGTAAAAACGCTCGGACCGGCACAACCACCATGATCCTCTTTTCCCCGGACACGGCGATGCACTCATGGCTAGGCGCGGGTGCTCGGGTTCGTGGTGATGGACTGTTCACCATTCCCCTACGGGGATGTCCATGCGTATGTTCGGGAACCCGTGGTGTCGCCACTCAGCAACGTCTGCAAGCTGCAGACGCCCCCCTGTGGTGCATAAAAGACGATTGGTGAGGTTACGTACCTTAGTTATGTATTTACTGTGTTTCACAGCAGTTTTTTTACTGACGATGTGGCAGGGATTATCCCTAGCTGAAGAAAACAGCGTAGCAGCCGACGCTCGTACTTTGTGCGCTCGAGCTAACTGTCGCCAATTTTCACGCTTAACATTTGTCAAGCGTTCAAATATGTGAAAGAGTGCGAGATTGAGATTGTGGGAATGGTTGTGGTAGCTCCACTCTAAATAAATTTGTTCAAATCTCCAAGGTGACCGATGCCCCTTTGTTGTCATGAAAGTAAAAAATTCTGACTGCTACCGCTCTTTAGGGCAACCAACCAGAAATAACTGCCTCTCAAGAACCATCTCCAGCCGCAGACAATGTTAGCAAGGCACGGTTGAAAAGTCGCAGCCACCGAATTCGGATACCGAAGCAGAAATGCAACTGGCAGTGTGATGACTACTGCCTACCCAACTCAACTCAACTACTGCCTACCCTTGAACAACACTCAAGCGCATGCATTTGAGCGCTTGCATTCTCCCCAGGTAAGGCGGAATGATAGTAAACGCATGACTGAGCACCGACTGCTGGGCATTGCAAAGAGCCATTGACGTAATTGCGGCCTTTGTGACAACGTTCGTGAGAACGGACGTGGAACGTGAGAAGAGCTACGGTGCTAGTTTCGACGCGCAGAGCGTCTGTTCTTGATTTTTCAGTTTCTAAGCCTTGCTATCGGGTGGGGTTTGCTTGAGTGCGCCTGTAAGCACCACCTGAAGCTGTTTACAAGCAATTGAATGAAGTTGCGTGGTTGCTTCCGCACGAGAAATATTCGGGTGCCCGGAGGTCGTTTTCGTGGGCTAGCGAGTTTGCTTGTTCTCACCGAACATTTCAACATGCCGTAGGATCCAACTCATGTGTTCATTTTTCAGCGGCTTGTATTAGCAGGTCTGAAGCTAACGGCAGGGAAAATTTTTGCTGAAGAATTTTATAAAATTGGGGACAAGAGGAGTGTATTGGGCCTGAATGTTGACGCTTACTGCCGATTCATAAACTAACGGAATTTTAGAAGTGACTAATATTACAAGCTGTAAAGAAGGCCAGGAAACCTCGAGCGTCATTCCTGTCTAGGCAAGACTCGAGGCTCCCAATACTCCAGATAGAGACCTGCCATTCTCAGGAGCTAAAAAGTGGCTGTGTCATAGCCCCGTAGAGCCACTGTCAGAATGAACCTGTTCTTAAGAAAAGCTGCTTGTTAATAAAGCCAAACATAAGGCATGTCAGCAAAAGCATCTTGACTGAAGGGCAACAATGAGTAAGGGATTGTGTTCATTTAAACTAAGTACATTATCTTAATTTAAAATTAGGTTATCACCTCATCTTTCACAAACAGGCTTGTCTTCTTTAGTCAGTAGGAAGCCGTTGTGACGTGTGTGTAATTATATCGCTTCTAAAATTACTTTTATAAAACGGTCGTAGTGCGTCCAGATCTGTCATTCCCCTTGAACGGACGTCACAAAGTGCCGCTTGTTTCATCTGTAATCCGATATAGTCAGTTGTTTAGTCTTGAAATAAGTGCGTATTAATTTCACGCAAAGTGGGGAGAATGCAGACTTGTGTGCAGCACATGTTGGCAGTCGTGCAGTCAAGTCAGCTCTTTTATTTAAATCTAATCCAACATGGCTGGGCACACAGCAAAATTGTTACATGACCTGCGCTGCGACTTTTCCTTGGTTGTGTATTATGCTTACTATTAATTGTTCTGTTAAATTGATGGAATGTAGTGCCGTGAGCAAGCTAAGCGATTCCGTACAGATTATGCTGTTTTAAACACACAATTTGGCTACGGCTGCAGAGGCAGTATAACACTCGGCCTACTTATTGTATTTTTTAGCTAGCAGTGGAATGTTTTGAGCAGTTTCTCTTAGTGCCAGTTATTCCTGTAACGCGCGTTTATATGGCGTGACTTTTTCTTAGTAAAGTGTGTCAATGTGAAACTGCACAAAATGGGAAGGATGTACAATGGCGACAGCGAATGGCTTCTTTTGATAGTCCAGGTAGGGCATGTGGTATGCTTAGTTACTAACATTGCGTCCTCAAATCTTAATGAAAAAGGTCTGATGGACTTGTTTATGCTTATGCACTGTTCCGAGTGTGTATGTTGTAAATACGGGACAACAGATGTTTTAGTAGGGATCGTATTTTCACGAACCAGCATGTAAGCGTAGTTGTGCCCTCAAGACTCGTGACGTTTTCCTAGATAAGAGACTATTTATGGGTGCTCTTGTCTGGGCACCGGTAGCTCTGCGCAAACCTACGCACAAACACTCCAACAGCATACCTGCCAACCTGAGGGCTTTCAAATTCGTAAAACCCTGGTGACCAGCGGGGGGGGGGGGGGGGGGGGGGGGGGTGGCTAAGATACACAATTTTTCTTAAACGTTGCGTTTCGTCGCCAGTCCACGACGCGATAGCGCTGAAGCTTCTTCGCACGTGAGGAAACGCACAAACCGCGAACAGCACAGGACGAGCGCGGAATTTCACCACGCTGGAAGAACGCAAGTATCACGCGGACGGAGATGAGGGCCCCTCGCAGCTGTTTCACAGTCTTGCCGCAGCGGCCATTAAGATACTTTCGACAAATAAACAAACATACAAAATGTCCGCGACAATGCAATCGTCGTTCTAAACGGCGCCTAGCTCGGCTGACTGATAAGCGGAGCCGATAGCCACCGACGCTTCGGGCTTGGGGCGAAGCTCCAAGAACGAAACTACGCGGCCAGACTATCGGCCTACCGGCGGGGGCCCGCAGATCTTGAAAGCACCTGCAGTTGCGCGCATGTCAGAGGGGCGCCGATAAGAAATGTAACATGCAGTTCAGGCCTGGGGACGAATGTTTGGGCGATCGGTCACTCGTGCACGTCATCATAGCGTCACACGGCGCCACTTTTTGGGAGCCTGTCAGAATTGACCGATGCCTGCCCCTGGGCCTCCGAATAAACGAGCCCCCGTCGCCACAGTCTTAGAGGGACATTCGGCAGGACTGTGATGACAACGCGGAATAGCTGAATTGACCGTCAATTCGAATTAAAAAACAATTTATTCCTACTCCTCAGCCCCGAAGTATACATTGGGAGATACATTGACAGAAGGTATACATACCCCTCTCCCGTAGCGGCGGAAGGCTACCACTGGAAACTTTTTTTAACAGAATAATAAACGTTTATCGCAAATAAGTGTTAGATACTGTAATATTTCAGACAAGATTTGTAAAATCGTAGTATGGGTCAAAATTCGTACATTTTAATTTAGGTATGTCCAACAGGCAAAAGTAATGGCACATGTCGAAAGTAGGTGAAAATAAAGAAGCTGTAATCATGGTCTAAACTGACGCTGCGCTAGCTGTTCCGCAGGCTTTCACCGTAAGAACTCAGCACACAGTCTGCTTTCCATGAGTGAAGGAAAGAAGTGGGATTGTTATATATACTGAGAATTTGTGGTGTGGTTTGCATCAAATAACGCTGTGTGGTAAGCAGACGCAGAGATCATCTCCCGACGTGTGTGGAACCAGCAGCTGCGATGGAAACATGTATCAACACTGGACACAGCTATGTGAGAGGTAAGCAGATGAAACGAAGACACGTTTCACTCAAGTGGTGTCCAGACGCTAAGATGGACATAACGAGCAAAAGTTATGTGGATATACAAATCACTATTGGATACAGGCTTGGGAGAGTGGTGAGAAGACGAAACAAGCATCTGTTTGGTTCCGTGTGATCTCCTTTGCATAGGAAGTGAATGCGCAAGAATGCTGCCAGAGAAGTACGAAAACAAGGTTTGTTCCTTGTGCGCAGGACCCCATTGCAACAAGTTCCTTCAAAAAATATTCGTTAAGTTTCGTCAGTTCAATAATGTGACCAGTGTTAAGCCACAATTTTGAAGAAAGATGAAATTCAATAGCTCCAGTCAAAGTTCTAGCGGAGTTAAATATGTTCTGAAAATCTTGCAACGAGTGTGGATCGAGCAACAGTGAGGTAGATACAACTCAATTTTGGCGTTTTATTCGATAGAGGTGACCCCGTGAAACTAGCACGGTTTCCGCAGCAACCGATTGTGTGAGGAAGCTTCTGACGAAAAACAAATCCTGCTGACCATACTCAGCGGACCCATTGCATTACGCGCTTGCACAAGGTTACTGGAAGGTCGCGCCGGTACAGTGGTGTGGCTAGCCTTAAGATAGTATAGAGGGGGCCAGCGGAGACTATATTCACCCACTGCTTGAGCGACTTTCAATGAGACGTCAGCTTTCGGAACACGCCCGTGCGTATTGCATGAAATGCTTCTCAGCGTTGTCAATAAGCGCATTGTGCGTACATATTGAAATTGGTGTAGACTGGTGGATACAAACTTTAGTAAAATTGTCTGGCCAGTTTCTCTAACACATCATGCTTTTACAAGTTGAATTTAGGATTGTATCGCCACCACCAGACGTTCGTACTAATGTGAAGTAGCGATGTTGGGCGATTCTGATTTGTTGCATGCAAGTGGAAACCAAAAACTAATGATTGACGTAGTCACCAACAAAATAATATACATAGAAGTGGTGGGAATGTTGACTGCCACTTTGTCGGTAGTAACACATGGGAGACTGTTAAGACTATGAATGGGATGCTACAATTGCGCTGATCGCGGCTGATTCAAGTATATGTATGTGCCTGACTAAAGTCGAAACTCCTCAGCTTCATCCGTCGTTCCAGCTGCTTTCAATGTGACCTCAGCTTTTGGAATACGCCTGTACGTATTGCATTACATGTCGCTGAGGGTTTGTTCTAAGTGGATATTAACCAGCTTAAAGACACAGACTGGCCAGTTGCTTTGAAGATGAGAAGCTGGACCGAATTGCTTCACCCCCACCACAGGCTCGCACTGGCGCGATGTGGCGCTTTTGGACGAAACGAAGAATTCCGTGCTGCATTGTTAAGCTCCTCTGGTGTCGGTGCTCACAGTGCGCGTTCATGACACAAAGCAGACTAAAAGAAGTCCCACTCGATGTAGTCACCAACGCCAGCAGTTTCAATTGGGCCCGTGGGAAATATGAGCAATGAGTCAACGGCTAAGTTTTCATGCGCAAAAACACATCGAACTCGCTTGCTCTGAAAGAACGGAGAGGTTGGAGATTGATTTTGGCTGCTCTTTACCTGTAGAGGCATTGAATAGGAAGCTATACTTCCACTGCTATTGAGAAGCATGGACAGTTGATTGTCACTTTTTTCAGTATAAAAATACAGATTGTGAAGGTAAACACCGGAATGTAATGCAGGGTTCCACTGTTTGGTTGCACTGATAAGCACAACAAAAAGATATTGAGAGAACAGTGCTTACCACTTTACAGAAAGATGTATTTTAATGCGATTGTTACAAATGTAGCCGCGTTCTTCAGAAGCACAATGAACGCTTCCACTCTAAGCCCATGCTGTTGTATTCCTGGCGCTGCATATTAATTACCGATTGGGCAAACGTGGATCAAATGTAATGATCATTCCGACAACATGGTACAAACCATCTTTCTCCGCCTGGCAAAATATGCTTCGATACACATGCTCCTGCAATGCGTGTAGTGCGTACATGAACTGCTTCGGTTCTATCTAGAATTGCTCTCGTATAAGAGCGCACCCCTTCTTACACTTAGCTATCAGTGACCAACTCCGGATTACAGAGGTGCTCTTAGAGCAGGAAATGTGGTATGCCAACGATAGCATGGTCCCCAGAAGAATAACAGTGTTGTCAACACCAGAACGTCTACCGCGGCAAGGTTTAGCCAAACAACCAAACGACGCTTCGCGTGGTAATGCTTCACAGTCAGTATTGGTATACTCATTACTGCGAGTCGTCAATCCTCCTGTTGCTACTGGGATCCTTTTGCCGAAAATGTTTGCCGGCCGCCTGACTGCAGCAGGAAACAATATAAGCAAGGCCCAAGGCCGGGCCTCAATGTTGTAGTTAAGAATCAACCTCTTATTACTGGCTAAATGCAACAGGAATACTTGCAACCATGTTCCTGCATGCGGCTCATATGCCTCTGGCAATAGATTTTTTTCTACGAGCTTTAGTCCTCATGTTGTTCACGGTATTTTTTTCGTTCTAATGTCAATGCCACCAGCATAACGGCATGCTCTTGCTTTCCAATGGACGCAGTCCTTTGCAATCTGTGTAAAGATCTGGTCTATTCATGTAAACTTTATAGAGAAAAGGGAAGCCGCTCAATGAGTTTAAAGGATGGAATGTTTGGTTCTTTGAAAAACTGGTCCACCTGGCAGTCACTGAACCCTTCTATAATTGCCCGCAAATGAAATCCACCTAGCAGAGAACAAATTATCCTTCCGTGTTGTCCTTCTATTGAGTCTCGCATTTCCTAGGCACGGAAGCAGTGGAAGCGCTGGTTTTAGGAGCACATGATGTTCAGTTTGGAAAACGGGGTGCGATGTCTGGATTGCCCACCCCCCCCTGCCCCCATAAATAGGGGGAGGGGGCGTATATAGGGAGGGGGCGTAGAGTAGGGTTCCCTATCCCAGAAATAGGGGGGCGGGAACACCAACAAAAAAAAACGCCGCTTTCTGGTAGCAGCAAGTTGTATTGCGTGCTGCTACATCTCCTGCCCACTTTTTACTAAGCCTCTCAACCTTGCTTCTTTCTGAGTGAGCCCTGTGGTACAGGAATTGCCAAAACGAGCAGTGGACCGAAGAGCGGCGGCAGGGTAACCTCCATTTTTACAGCACTCTTTTTGAGTACCAGAATCATGACAGAAAGCACAGCTTGATGGAAAGCTTGCCAAGTACAATGCGGTTGAAGCTGAATACTTGTTTTTATTGCAGCATAAGAATTAATAGGGAGGTTTACTGTAAAAGATTCTACTGTGATTCCATCCAGGGTACCCGCAGCAGATGCATGAGGTCATACTCGGCGCCATGCGACACTTTTGGACAATTTTTTTCACGAAGGGGATAAAGATTCTTCAAATAATGGTCCTTTTTGCAAAAGAGGAAAGCTTCATTAACCACATAAGTGATATTATAAGAATATTGGGAGATTTGTACCGTTAGCTAGTTTACTTTCAGCATCTTTCTTTGGTTCGGAGTGTTTTATTTGTACATGCGCACTGGCCCTCTACTGTATAAGCGTCAAGAGAGTTTGGAGTATGAATAAATAGAAGACATGTCACGAGGAATTACTAGTGCATGAATACAGGGCATATCTATGCATTAATTTAGTTTGATTTGTGAGTAATTAGGCAGCCATACAAAGTATATTCCGGTTCGTCATGGTGCCAGGCGTTCACAATGGAGCTCGACAAGGAGATAGAACTAGACATCAAAACCAAGTCCTTGTTTGCCTGCTGGACACAACTGCTATTACCAAATATTTGGGACTGTGAATAGCCACTCCCCGTAAGCTTAACTATACTCGCCCATGAAGATAAATAAATTCAGGGGTGCACTTTGCTGGGCTAAAGGGCGGTGAGGCGTATGCCTTTTGCACGCTGTTGCTGCTTGTGTCACATGTGTGGTGAAGATGTTAAGTATACCATTCTTGGTGAGACTTAAATGCTGAAGACGCTGCAGAGCGTTTGGAACGAATCATTTGAGGGCAGGTAGGCTGAAAACGCCCACCGGTCGGTGGTAATGCGTGTCTCCGCGACGCTTTTTTCGCTTCGACCTCGCTCTAAACCGGATATAGCGTCACCGCACCTCGCTCGGCCTCTCCCCAGAGGGCCCGGGATATGGCTCCGTGGGGCCGCCAACCGCGTATGTGTGGTCCGCAGGCATTCCCTTCGTGAACCTAGGCACGCGTTTCGGGAGTTCTTCAGGTATGGCTATTTTCGTCGTGCGCTCATCGGTGAGAGAAGGCTGAACTTTCTGCGCAGTTCTCGCTTGCGGCTTTCGCCGTTAGTGAGAACATGCACTTCAGGCCTTGGCAGCGACGACCCAAGCAGCCTAGCTGAAATGATTCAACAGACATTCTTTCGGCAAGACGATTGCTTTTTGTATGTTGGCGGCAACGACCTCGACAGAGAAGATTTCCCGCAAGGAATCGCCGGCCACATAAAGGTGCGCATTTTATCACAAATTTGGCTTTATGAAGTGCAGTACCGCTTACCTAGTTGCCTTGCGCAGTCCAGGACATCGTTTTGCTGCTGCAGGAGCACGGGGCTATTGTAGTGTTGGTGTGCAAAGTTTTGCAACTAACTCACGACGACCCACATTGGGCGCGAATTGAGGACCTCAGGCGTCGCCAGCTGAACAGCCGTCTGACAGCCGCGCTGAAGCGGTTTTCGGGTGCGCGCCTTCGCCACACCGAGGTTGCAAGAAGATGCTGCTGTTATTCGCTGAGGACCTTACCATGTGGCGGAGATTAGGCATCAACCAGATGTCTAAGATTATAGTTGGCAACTGATTGTTGCTTTGTGATCTTACAATACAAAGCTGCTAAAAGCATACACCGAGGTTGACTTCATGGTTCGGGTTCTTACCTACTCAGTGTAGTACATCGGAGAGGCATGCATTCTCTTGTTCATCTGATTTCATATGTAGTACATTTTTGGCTTCGCACGGTACTTGTGGTGTATGTGAGTGCCCTCCTGAAGCATTATTATTTCCACCCAGCGAAGCTTCGCCGAAAAGCATGGGAAACTGATGTTGGACGTCATTGATGATACAATACAAAGCTCCTCTATACTTACAGCGAGATTGATGCCACGGTTCGAGTTCTTACCTACTCAATGTTCCTCATCGGAGTGATATGAATGTTTTTGTCCATTTATTTTTAAATCTATTGCATTTTGCGCTTTGCAAGTTAATTAAGGTGCACGTGAGTGCTCCTCCCGAACCATTATGATTTCTACTCAGCGAAGCTCTCCAGAAAAGCAAGGGCAACTGGTGTTTGCAGTCTTTGTCGTCAAAATACAAAGGTGGTCAAAAAATACAGCGGGATTGGCCCCATGGTTCGAGGTCTTACCTACGCAATGTAGCACATCGGTTAAGGTATTCATTCTCTTGTTTGTTTTTACATGTGCATTTTTGGCTGTGCGCGTTAATTATGGTGCATGTGAATGCCCTCCTGAAGCATTATCATTTGTACTGAGTGAAGCTTCGCCGAAAAGCCTGGTCAACTAATGGATGCTTTATGTGATATTACAATACAAAGCTGCTAAAAACGTGCAGCGAGATGGATGCCGCGGTTCGAGTTCTTACCTACTCAATGTAGCTCATCGGAGGTATGCATACTCTTGGTCATGTCTTAACATGTAGTGCATTTTTGGCCGTGCACGTTAATTACGGTGCATGTGAGTGCTCTCCTGAATAATTATCTTGCACTCAGCCATGCTTCGCAGAAAAGCATTGGCAACTGATGTTTGCCGTTTTTGACGGAACAATACAAAGCTGAAAAAAGTGCACAGCGAGGTCCACGCCACGGTTAGAGTTCGTAACTACTCAATGTAGCACATAGGAAAGGTAAGCACTCTCTAGCTAGCTTGTTACATGTAGTGCATTTTTCGCTTTCCACGTTAATTATGGTGCACGTGAGTGCCCTCCTGAATAATTATCATTTGTACTCAGCCATGCTTCGCAGAAAAGCATTGGCAACTGATGTTTGCCGTTTTTGACGGAACAATACAAAGCTGCAAGAAGTGCACAGCGAGGTCCACGCCACGGTTAGAGTTCGTAGTACTCAATGTAGCACATCGGAAAGGTAAGCACTCTCTAGCTAGCTTGTTACATGTAGTGCATTTTTCGCTTTCCACGTTAATTATGGTGCACGTGAGTGCCCTCCTGAATAATTATCATTTGTACTCAGCCATGCTTCGCAGAAAAGCATTGCCAACTGATGTTTGCCGTTTTTTACGGAACAATACAAAGCTGCAAAAAGTGCACAGCGAGGTCCACGCCACGGTTAGAGTTCGTAGTACTCAATGTAGCACATCGGAAAGGTAAGCACTCTCTAGCTAGCTTGTTACATGTAGTGCATTTTTCGCTTTCCACGTTAATTATGGTGCACGTGAGTGACCTGAATAATTATCATTTGTACTCAGCCATGCTTCTCAGAAAAGCATTGGCAACTGATGTTTGCCGTTTTTTACAGAACAATACAAAGCTGCAAAAAGTGCACAGCGAGGTCCACGCCACGGTTAGAGTTCGTAACTACTCAATGTAGCACATCGGAAAGGTAAGCACTCTCTAGCTAGCTTGTTACATGTAGTGCATTTTTCGCTTTCCACGTTAATTATGGTGCACGTGAGTGCCCTCCTGAATAATTATCATTTGTACTCAGCCATGCTTCGCAGAAAAGCATTGGCAACTGATGATTGTTGTTTTTGACGGAACAATACAAAGCTGCAAAAAGTGCACAGCGAGGTCCACGCCACGGTTAGAGTTCGTAACTACTCAATGTAGCACATCGGAAAGGTAAGCACTCTCTAGCTAGCTTGTTACATGTAGTGCATTTTTCGCTTTCCACGTTAATTATGGTGCACGTGAGTGCCCTCCTGAATAATTATCATTTGTACTCAGCCATGCTTCGCAGAAAAGCATTGGCAACTGATGATTGCCGTTTTTGACGGAACAATACAAAGCTGCAAAAAGTGCACAGCGAGGTCCACGCCACGGTTAGAGATCGTAACTACTCAATGTAGCACATCGGAAAGGTAAGCACTCTCTAGCTAGCTTGTTACATGTAGTGCATTTCTCGCTTTCCACGTTAATTATGGTGCACGTGAGTGCCCTCCTGAATAATTATCATTTGTACTCAGCCATGCTTCGCAGAAAAGCATTGGCAACTGATGATTGCCGTTTTTTACAGAACAATACAAAGCTGCAAAAAGTGCACAGCGAGGCCCACGCCACGGTTAGAGTTCGTAACTACTCAATGTAGCACATCGGAAAGGTAAGCATTCTCTAGCTAGCTTGTTACATGTAGTGCATTTTTCGCTTTCCACGTTAATTATGGTGCACGTGAGTGCCCTCCTGAATAATTATCATTTGTACTCAGCCATGCTTCGCAGAAAAGCATTGGCAACTGATGATTGCCGTTTTTGACGGAACAATACAAAGCTGCAAAAAGTGCACAGCGAGGTCCACGCCACGGTTAGAGTTCGTAACTACTCAATGTAGCACATCGGAAAGGTAAGCATTCTCTAGCTAGCTTGTTTTTACATGTAGTGCATTTTTCGCTTTCCACGTTAATTATGGTGCACGTGAGTGCCCTCCTGAATAATTATCATTTGTACTCATCCATGCTTCGCAGAAAAACATTGGCAACTGATGATTGCCGTTTTTGACGGAACAATACAAAGCTGCAAAAAGTGCACAGCGAGGTCCACGCCACGGTTAGAGTTCGTAACTACTCAATGTAGCACATCGGAAAGGTAAGCACTCTCTAGCTAGCTTGTTTTTACATGTAGTGCATTTTTCGCTTTCCACGTTAATTATGGTGCACGTGAGTGCCCTCCTGAATAATTATCATTTGTACTCATCCATGCTTCGCAGAAAAGCATTGGCAACTGATGATTGCCGTTTTTTACAGAACAATACAAAGCTGCAAAAAGTGCACAGCGAGGCCCACGCCACGGTTAGAGTTCGTAACTACTCAATGTAGCACATCGGAAAGGTAAGCACACTCTAGCTAGCTTGTTACATGTAGTGCATTTTTCGCTTTCCACGTTAATTATGGTGCACGTGAGTGCCCTCCTGAATAATTATCATTTGTACTCAGCCATGCTTCGCAGAAAAGCATTGGCAACTGATGATTGCCGTTTTTTACAGAACAATACAAAGCTGCAAAAAGTGCACAGCGAGGTCCACGCCACGGTTAGAGATCGTAACTACTCAATGTAGCACATCGGAAAGGTAAGCACTCTCTAGCTAGCTTGTTACATGTAGTGCATTTTTCGCTTTCCACGTTAATTATGGTGCACGTGAGTGCCCTCCTGAATAATTATCATTTGTACTCAGCCATGCTACGCAGAAAAGCATTGGCAACTGATGATTGCCGTTTTTTACAGAACAATACAAAGCTGCAAAAAGTGCACAGCGAGGCCCACGCCACGGTTAGAGTTCGTAACTACTCAATGTAGCACATCGGAAAGGTAAGCACTCTCTAGCTAGCTTGTTACATGTAGTGCATTTTTCGCTTTCCACGTTCATTATGGTGCACGTGAGTGCCCTCCTGAATAATTATCATTTGTACTCAGCCATGCTTCGCAGAAAAGCATTGGCAACTGATGATTGCCGTTTTTTACAGAATACAAAGCTGCAAAAAGTGCACAGCGAGGTCCACGCCACGGTTAGAGATCGTAACTACTCAATGTAGCACATCGGAAAGGTAAGCACTCTCTAGCTAGCTTGTTTTTACATGTAGTGCATTTTTCGCTTTCCACGTTAATTATGGTGCACGTGAGTGCCCTCCTGAATAATTATCATTTGTACTCATCCATGCTTCGCAGAAAAGCATTGGCAACTGATGATTGCCGTTTTTTACAGAACAATACAAAGCTGCAAAAAGTGCACAGCGAGGCCCACGCCACGGTTAGAGTTCGTAACTACTCAATGTAGCACATCGGAAAGGTAAGCACTCTCTAGCTAGCTTGTTACATGTAGTGCATTTTTCGCTTTCCACGTTAATTATGGTGCACGTGAGTGCCCTCCTGAATAATTATCATTTGTACTCAGCCATGCTTCGCCGAAAAGCATTGGCAACTGATGATTGCCGTTTTTTACAGAACAATACCAAGCTGCAAAAAGTGCACAGCGAGGTCCACGCCACGGTTAGAGATCGTAACTACTCAATGTAGCACATCGGAAAGGTAAGCACTCTCTAGCTAGCTTGTTACATGTAGTGCATTTTTCGCTTTCCACGTTAATTATGGTGCACGTGAGTGCCCTCCTGAATAATTATCATTTGTACTTAACCATGCTTCGCAGAAAAGCATTGGCAACTGATGATTGCCGTTTTTGACGGAACAATACAAAGCTGCAAAAAGTGCACAGCGAGGTCCACGCCACGGTTAGAGTTCGTAACTACTCAATGTAGCACATCGGAAAGGTAAGCATTCTCTAGCTAGCTTGTTTTTACATGTAGTGCATTTTTCGCTTTCCACGTTAATTATGGTGCACGTGAGTGCCCTCCTGAATAATTATCATTTGTACTCATCCATGCTTCGCAGAAAAGCATTGGCAACTGATGATTGCCGTTTTTTACAGAACAATACAAAGCTGCAAAAAGTGCACAGCGAGGCCCACGCCACGGTTAGAGTTCATAACTACTCAATGTAGCACATGGGAAAGGTAAGCACTCTCTAGCTAGCTTGTTACATGTAGTGCATTTTTCGCTTTCCACGTTAATTATGGTGCACGTGAGTGCCCTCCTGAATAATTATCATTTGTACTCATCCATGCTTCGCAGAAAAGCATTGGCAACTGATGATTGCCGTTTTTTACAGAACAATACAAAGCTGCAAAAAGTGCACAGCGAGGCCCACGCCACGGTTAGAGTTCGTAACTACTCAATGTAGCACATCGGAAAGGTAAGCACTCTCTAGATAGCTTGTTACATGTAGTGCATTTTTCGCTTTCCACGTTAATTATGGTGCACGTGAGTGCCCTCCTGAATAATTATCATTTGTACTCATCCATGCTTCGCAGAAAAGCATTGGCAACTGATGATTGCCGTTTTTTACAGAACAATACAAAGCTGCAAAAAGTGCACAGCGAGGTCCACGCCACGGTTAGAGTTCGTAACTACTCAATGTAGCACATCGGAAAGGTAAGCATTCTCTAGCTAGCTTGTTTTTACATGTAGTGCATTTTTCGCTTTCCACGTTAATTATGGTGCACGTGAGTGCCCTCCTGAATAATTATCATTTGTACTCATCCATGCTTCGCAGAAAAGCATTGGCAACTGATGATTGCCGTTTTTGACGGAACAATACAAAGCTGCAAAAAGTGCACAGCGAGGTCCACGCCACGGTTAGAGTTCATAACTACTCAATGTAGCACATCGGAAAGGTAAGCATTCTCTAGCTAGCTTGTTTTTACATGTAGTGCATTTTTCGCTTTCCACGTTAATTATGGTGCACGTGAGTGCCCTCCTGAATAATTATCATTTGTACTCAGCCATGCTTCGCAGAAAAGCATTGGCAACTGATGTTTGCCGTTTTTGACGGAACAATACAAAGCTGCAAAAAGTGCACAGCGAGATCGACGCCACGGTTAGAGTTCATAACTACTCAATGTAGCACATCGGAAAGGTAAGCATTCTCTAGCTAGCTTGTTTTTACATGTAGTGCATTTTTCGCTTTCCACGTTAATTATGGTGCACGTGAGTGCCCTCCTGAATAATTATCATTTGTACTCAGCCATGCTTCGCAGAAAAGCATTGGCAACTGATGTTTGCCGTTTTTGACGGAACAATACAAAGCTGCAAAAAGTGCACAGCGAGGTCCACGCCACGGTTAGAGTTCGTAACTACTCAATGTAGCACATCGGAAAGCTAAGCATTCTCTAGCTAGCTTGTTTTTACATGTAGTGCATTTTTCGCTTTCCACGTTAATTATGGTGCACGTGAGTGCCCTCCTGAATAATTATCATTTGTACTCAGCCATGCTTCGCAGAAAAGCATTGGCAACTGATGTTTGCCGTTTTTGACGGAACAATACAAAGCTGCAAAAAGTGCACAGCGAGATCGACGCCACGGTTAGAGTTCGTAACTACTCAATGTAGCACATCGGAAAGGTAAGCATTCTCTAGCTAGCTTGTTTTTACATGTAGTGCATTTTTCGCTTTCCACGTTAAATATGGTGCACGTGAGTGCCCTCCTGAATAATTATCATTTGTACTCAGCCATGCTTCGCAGAAAAGCATTGGCAACTGATGTTTGCCGTTTTGGACGGAACAATACAAAGCTGCAAAAAGTGCACAGCGAGATCGACGCCACGGTTAGAGTTCGTAACTACTCAATGTAGCACATCGGAAAGTTAAGCATTCTCTAGCTAGCTTGTTTTTACATGTAGTGCATTTTTCGCTTTCCACGTTAATTATGGTGCACGTGAGTGCCCTCCTGAATAATTATCATTTGTACTCAGCCATGCTTCGCAGAAAAGCATTGGCAACTGATGATTGCCGTTTTTGACGGAACAATACAAAGCTGCAAAAAGTGCACAGCGAGGTCCACGCCACGGTTAGAGATCGTAACTACTCAATGTAGCACATCGGAAAGGTAAGCATTCTCTAGCTAGCTTGTTTTTACATGTAGTGCATTTTTCGCTTTCCACGTTAATTATGGAGCACGTGAGTGCCCTCCTGAATATTTATCATTTGTACTCAGCCATGCTTCGCAGAAAAGCATTGGCAACTGATGTTTGCCGTTTTTGACGGAACAATACAAAACTGCAAAAAGTGCACAGCGAGATTGACGCCACGGTTAGAGTTCGTAACTACTCAATGTAGCACATCGGAAAGTTAAGCATTCTCTAGCTAGCTTGTTTTTACATGTAGTGCATTTTTCGCTTTCCACGTTAATTATGGAGCACGTGAGTGCCCTCCTGAATATTTATCATTTGTACTCAGCCATGCTTCGCAGAAAAGCATTGGCGACTGATGATTGCCGTTTTGGACGGAACAATACAAAACTGCAAAAAGTGCACAGCGAGATCGACGCCACGGTTAGAGTTCGTAACTACTCAATGTAGCACATCGGAAAGTTAAGCATTCTCTAGCTAGCTTGTTTTTACATGTAGTGCATTTTTCGCTTTCCACGTTAATTATGGAGCACGTGAGTGCCCTCCTGAATATTTATCATTTGTACTCAGCCATGCTTCGCAGAAAAGCATTGGCGACTGATGATTGCCGTTTTTGACGGAACAATACAAAGCTGCAAAAAGTGCACAGCGAGGTCCACGCCACGGTTAGAGTTCGTAACTACTCAATGTAGCACATCGGAAAGTTAAGCATTCTCTAGCTAGCTTGTTTTTACATGTAGTGCATTTTTCGCTTTCCACGTTTATTATCAAGCACGTGAGTGCCCTCCTGAATATTTATCATTTGTACTCAGCCATGCTTCGCAGAAAAGCATTGGCAACTGATGTTTGCCGTTTTTGACGGAACAATACAAAACTGCAAAAAGTGCACAGCGAGATCGACGCCACGGTTAGAGTTCGTAACTACTCAATGTAGCACATCGGAAAGTTAAGCATTCTCTAGCTAGCTTGTTTTTACATGTAGTGCATTTTTCGCTTTCCACGTTAATTATGGTGCACGTGAGTGCCCTCCTGAATAATTATCATTTGTACTCAGCCATGCTTCGCAGAAAAGCATTGGCAACTGATGTTTGCCGTTTTTGACGGAACAATACAAAGCTGCAAAAAGTGCACAGCGAGATCGACGCCACGGTTAGAGTTCGTAACTACTCAATGCAGCACATCGGAAAGTTAAGCATTCTCTAGCCAGCTTGTTTTTACATGTAGTGCATTTTTCGCTTTCCACGTTTATTATGGTGCACGTGAGTGCCCTCCTGAATAATTATCATTTGTACTCAGCCATGCTTCGCAGAAAAGCATTGGCAACTGATGTTTGCCGTTTTTGACGGAACAATACAAAGCTGCAAAAAGTGCACAGCGAGATCGACGCCACGGTTAGAGTTCGTAACTACTCAATGTAGCACATCGGAAAGGTAAGCATTCTCTAGCTAGCTTGTTTTTACATGTAGTGCATTTTTCGCTTTCCACGTTAATTATGGTGCACGTGAGTGCCCTCCTGAATAATTATCATTTGTACTCAGCCATGCTTCGCAGAAAAGCATTGGCAACTGACGTTTGCCGTTTTTGACGGAACAATACAAAGCTGCAAAACGTGCACAGCGAGATCGACGCCACGGTTAGAATTCGTAACTACTCAATGTAGCACATCGGAAAGGTAAGCATTCTATTGAGCGTCGTATTTCCTAGGCACGGAAGCAGTGGAAGCGCTGGCTTCAGGGGCACATGATGTCCACTTTGGAAACCGCGGTGCGATCCCTGGATTCGCCCCTCCCCCCTCGTAAATATGGGGGGCGTATGGAGGGTGGGGGGGGGGGGCCGTAGAGTAGAGTTCATCCCCAGAAATAGGGGGGGGGGGGAGGGGACCGCTACTCTGAAACCGCAGCTGTCTGGTGGCACGCAAATTGCATCGCGTGCTGCTAGATCTACTGCCCTCTTTTTACTAAGCCTCTGAACCCTGCTTCTCTCTGAGTGAACCCTGTGGTACAGGTATTGCCAGTACGAGCAGTTGATCGATGACCTGCGGCAGGGTATCCTCTAATTTTACAGCACTCTCCTTGAGTACCAGAATCATGTCGTCAGCATCCGCCAGAAGGCGCAGCTTGATGGATGGTTTACCAAGTACAATGCGTTTGAACTGAATACTTGTTTTCATTACAGCATAAAAATTAATAAAGAGGTTTACTGTAAAAAATTCCACTTTCACTCTATCCAGGGTACCCGCAGCAGAAGCATAAGGTCATACTCGGCGACATGCGACACTTTTGAACATTTTTTTTTCACGGAGGCAATAGCGATTCTTCAAATATTGGTCCTTTTTGCAAAAGTGAAAAGCTTCATTACCCACATAAGTGATATTACAAGAATATTGGAAGATTTTTTTTACCGCTAGCTCCATTACTTTCGCCCACTTTCTTTGGTTCGGGTTGCTTTATTTGTACGTGTGCTCTGGCCCTTTCCTCTGTAAGCCCCAAGACGTTTTGCAGTATGAATAAATAGAAGACATGTCGAGAGGGATTACTAGGGCATTAATACAGGGTATATCTATGCACATATTGCGTTTGTTTTTGTGAGAAATTAGGAGGCTATATGAAGTATACGCCGATTCGTCATGGTGCCAGGAGCCCACAATGGAGCTCGACAAGGGGATAGAACAAGACCTCAAAAGCAAGTCCTTTTTTGCCAGCTGGACACAACTGCTATAACCAAATATTTGGGACTATGGATAGCCACTTCACGTAAGCTTAACCATGACCACCCATGAAGAATAAAGAAGTTCAGGGGTGCACTTTGTTGGCCTAAATTGCGGGGAAGCGGAAGCCTTTAGCGCGCTGTTGCTGGTTGGGTCATCTGTGTGGTGAAGATGTTAAGTAGACAATTGTTGGCGAGCCTTAAATGCTGGAGACACTGGAGGGCGTTTAGGACGAGTCGTTTCAGAGCAGGTAGGCTGGAAACGCCGACCGCTCGGTGGGAATGCGTGTCTCCGCGACGTTTTTTTCTCTTCGACCTCACTCTCAACCGGACGTGGCGTCACCGCCCCTCTCTTGGCCTCTGTCCATAGAGGGCCTAGGGAATCGCTCCGTGGGGCCGCCCGCTGCGTGTGCCCGGTCCGCGGGCATTCTCTTCGTGAACCTAAGTGCTCGTTTCGGGAGCTGTCCAAGTATGGCTACTTTCATCGTGCGCTCGTCGGTGAGAGAAAGCTGAACTTTCTGTGCAGGTCTCGCTTGCGGCTTTCGCCTTTAGTGAGAGCATGTACCTCAGGATTTGGCAGCGACGACGCAATCAGCCTAGCTGAAATAATTCAACCGACATGCTTTCGGCACGACGATTGTTTTGTATGTTGGCGGCAACGACCCCGACAGAGGAGATGGCCCACAAGGAATTGTCGGCCACATAAAGGTGCTCATTTTATTTCAAATTTGGCTTCACGAAGTGCAGTACCGCTTACCTACACGCCTTGCTCAGTCCAGGACCGCGTCTTGCTGCTGCAGGAGCACGGGGCTATTGTGTTGGTGTGCAAAGTTTTGCAACGAACTTACGACGACCCACATTCGGCGCGAATTGAGGACATCAGGCGTCGCCAGCTGAACAGCCGTCTGACAGCCACGCTGAAGCGCTTTTCGGGCGCGCGCCTTCGCCACACGTAGGTAAGGGTTGAACTTGCGAAGATATTTTCTCTTGAAGAACTCAGCAAATCGTGGCTCTTGTAACTTAAATTCATTTACAGCATCGTTTCCTGGATGCTTCTGACAAGTAGATGCTGCTGTTATTCGCTCCGGACCTTACCATGTGGCAGAGATTAGGCATCGACCAGATATCAGATTATCGTTGGTAACTGATGGTTGCCTTGTGATCTCACAATACAAAGCTGCTAAAAGCATACACGGAGGTTGACTTCATGGTTCGGGTTCTTACCTACTCTGCGTAGTACATCGGAGAAGTATGCATTTTCTTGTCCATCTGTGTTTATATGTAGTGCATTTTTGGCTTCCGCACTGTAATTGTGGTGTATGTGCAAATCAAAATGCTTCAGGAGAGTACTCACTCAGTGAAGCTTCGCAGTAAAGCATAGAAAACTGATGTTGGACGTCTTTGATGTCACAATACAAAGCTCCTGAAAACTTACAGCGAGACTGACGCAACGGTTCGAGTTTTTACCTACTGAATGTAGCACATCGGAAATGTATGCACTCTTATCCATTTGCTTTTTCATGTAGTGCATTGTTAGCTTTGCTCGTTAATTATGGTGCATGTAATTTGCCCTCCTTAAGCATTATCATTTGTATTGAGAGGAGCTTAGCAGAAAAGCCTGTGCAACTGATGGATGCTTTATGCGATATCGAAATACAAAGCTGCTAAAAACGCACAGCGAAATTCACGGCGCGGATCTAGTTCTTACCTACTCAATGAAGCACATCGGAAAGGTATGCATACTCTTGGTCATTTGTTTTGACCTATAGTGCATTTGTTTTTGCACGCTAATTATGGTGCATGTGAGTGCCCTCCTGAAGAAATATTCTTACTCAGCGAAGCTGCGCAGAAAAGCACGAGCACGTGGTGTTTGACGTCTTTGACGACACAATACAAAGCTGCTAAAAGTGTACAGCGAGATTGACGCCAGGGTTCGAGTTTTTACCTACTCAATGTAGCACATCGGAAAAGTATGCACTCTCTTAAACATTTGCTTTTTCATTTTGTGCATTGTTAGCTTTGCTCGTTAATTATGGTGCATGTAATTTGCCCTCCTTAAGCATTATCATTTGTATTGTGAGAAGCTTTGTAGAAAAGCCTGTGCAACTGATGGATGCTTTATGTGATATCGAAATACAAAGCTGCTAAAAACGCACAGCGAAATTGACGCCGCGGATCGAGTACTTACCTACTCAATGAAGCACATCGGAAAAGTATGCATACTCTTGGCATTTGTTTTTACATATAGTGCATTTTTCTTTGCACGTTAATTATGGTGCATGTGAGTGCCGTCCTGAAGCATTTGCATTCTTACTCAGCGAAGCTGCGCAGAAAAGCACGAGCACTTGGTGTTTGCCGTCTTTGACGACACAATACAAAGCTGCTAAAAGTGTTCCGCGAGATTGACGCCACGGTTCGAGTTTTTATCTAATCAATGTAGCACATCGGAAAAGTATGCACTCTCTTATCCAATTGCTTTTTCATGGAGTGCAATGTTAGCTTTGCTCGTTAATTATGGTGCATGTAATTTGCCTTTTAGCGGACACAAAACAAAATGCAGCTAGCCGATAACGATAGTGAAAATTTCAGCAAGAAAAAGATGCGAACAGACAGTTCAAGTCCCGGTGGTCAAAACAATACATCCCAACCCCCCGTTTAGAGCAATCAGCAGGAGCATGTGCCTCTGCTTTCTCCTCTGAATATTCTGTGATTGCAGCGAATCCATGAAGTGGTAGATTGTTTTGTGGTGCAGATTATTTTCACGTTGGCAACATTTGCGTGAATTAAAAAGAGTGCGTACAGAGTGACATTGCCCCTGCTGTGATGGTCACTGAAAAAGGGAAAGGAGTCGATATGCTATGACATTAAAGAGGGACGTTGGCAGGACTGCGACGACAGCGCGGATCATCTGAATTGACCGAGGCTGAGGAGTAGGAATAAATTCTTTTTTTAATTCGAATTGACGGAGTATACAATGAGAGATAAATGGACAGGAAGTATACATACCCCTCTCTCGTAGCGGCGGAAGGCTACTACTGGAAATTTATATGTTTATCGCAAATAAGAGTGAGATTGCGTAATATTTCATACAGGATTCTTAAAATCGTAATATGGTTTAAATTTCGTACATTTTACTTTACGTACGTCCAACAGGCAAAAGTAATGGCACATGTCGAAAGTAGGTGAAAATAAAGAAGCTGTAATAATGATGTCTAAACTGACGCTGTGCTAGCTGTTCCGCAGACTTTCACCGTAAGAACTCACCACACAGCCGGCTTTCCAAGAGTGAAGGATTGGGGTGGGATTGTTATATATACTGAGAATTAGTGGTGTGGTTTGCATCAAATCACGCTGTGTGGTAAGCAGACGCAGAGATCATCTCCCGACGTGTGTGGAACCAGCAGCTGCGATTTAAACATGAATCGACACTGGCAACAGCTATGGGAGACGTGACCATATGAAACGAGCATACGTGTCACTTAATTGGTGTCCAGTTGCTAGGCTGGATATATACGGATAATCTTGCCAAGTTTCTAGAACAAACAAAAGTTATGTGGACATACGTGTGACTATTGGATACAGGCATGGGAGAGAGATGAGAAGATGAAACAAGCATCTGTTTGGTAGAACAGCTGTCTTACTGCCAGCAAGACTGGTAGTAACTCATTTGCCAGGGTCGATCTCGGTGAGTGCAAGCACCCAATGCCTCCGGAGATTATGGAAGCTGTGTGTCGGGTAGCATCAGAGTGTGTCGTGATCGAACATCGATTTTCCAACACAGCCCCCGCTCCCCTTACGCTCGCACACAACGCGGCTGCTGCTCAGGCGCCGGGAACGCCGTACGTAAGGTATGCAACAACTGTTCTGGCTTCATGCCATTGTAGAAGAGCCTCGAGTAGACTTCTAACGCCAGTTACTGCAGTCATCATTGCCAGCGTAGATGACAGGTTCCATGTGTACGCGCCGACGAAGTGCACTCGCTGCGGCGTGGTCGCGTTTATGAAGCAGCCCCCGACCGATGATGGAGCCTACACGCATGTAGAAACTCTGTTCATACAAGCCATACCCTTGTCGGATAGGGAATTATTTGCATATTTAACTAGCGGAGCGTTTTGTCACGTAAAGAATATATATCTGGGTGAAACAAACGGAGCTGTAGACGCTACAATAGTAAAGTTCCTTGCCAACTTCAAACACTTGAACAATCTAATCACCTTACTGCCGCGATATTGTTCTCGCGCGTCACGAAGAACTTTCATCCAGTCTATTCAGAAGAACTGTCCTAGCCTACATCGCATCTGCATGACGCGCAGATGCGACCGGAGAGATGCGCGTTGTTTCGCGTACGGGGTGGTCGCGCCGCCCAGTTGTAAAGATTATATAGTGTCAAGAGTGGAATGGGACAACGACGACGATGACTTGCGTGCGCCGACAGCAGCTGCAGTAGCCGCTTTCACTCGATGCACACTGTCGTGTTCACACACACACCTTTCGCTACTGAAGGCCTGTATTTATTCAAATATGTGTAACCACATGAAAGAGTGCATGTAATGGTTGTAAATATATATTTCTTATTGCCATATTCTATCTGTTCACACTGTGATACATTGAGCCTTGTAAAAGATTCACACTCCGTACTTTATTGGAAAGTAAGGCGAATACGCACACTTAAAGCAGTAACAAATGTTCTTGAAATAAAATTGTTCTTCGGACGATGACGCCAATGATTCTTCGCCACCACTGTTAAAGTGCAGAGATTGCACGCGTGGCAACCTAGAGAACCAACACGATTGGGTCACAAAGTCACCGAAGGTAATCAAGTCTTTGGAAATTATTGCCGAGGATGCGGCGACAGACAGTTGGGAAGGGACGATTGTCTTTGCACTCAGAGACAGTTGTTCTCGGCCGAATATCGAACTGCACGGAACGTACGGAGCGGGCGTCTTGTTCTCGGCTACTCTACCGCACACGCCGCCATTTACGCGCCTCTCCGATGCCCACTGAGGATGTATTCACTTGAAAGTTTCGACTCCGCAGCTCTTGACGCAGTCGCTGTCGTGCGTGCATTTCACGGGCTTAAAGTTGCAGTTGCGCATCTTGCTAACTATATCGTCGCCGGGGCTTACATTCGTAGATACGTCCTCGTCTAATGTGCTGCGGTTACCATCGACTGGCGGCTTCTGAACGTCGGTATGAAACCCCCGTGGTTGATGGTGCGACGTTCGTGTTGCTGCGAGAACACGAACACGCGTTTCGATTTACCAGATTTGGGTCTGTGTCCGCCGGTCGAGAGCGTGAACGTGGCAGCCACTCGCGTTCGACCGGGATCCGCGATTATGGATTTCTCGTGTTTGAAAGTTCGTTTCAGGTACGCGACGTCTCCCAACGATAGAGAGACGTCTATGTCTCTAGTGAGGTCTACATAAATAGTAGCGTCCATTGCAGGATAGACAACCATATTCTTTATTTATCTACGTCGGTACAGAGTTTACAAATGGAAGGGCATAATGTTTTGCTAAACATCACATACGAGATGACTAACGTACACGGCATGGAACGTCAAGACGCATACCGTGTTCTTGTTGTCCGCGAGCATACACAGCATAAAAATCAGAAAGGAACGTAGTCTCGCTATCAACGGCTTCTTTTTCTCGGGAAGTTGCGCCCGAAACCGTTGCTGTACCCTCTCGCGTATGAGCGCGTTCGCTAGCATGAAATTGGAGGAGTCGATGATGTTGTTTGTCGTCGTCGTCGAGGACACGAGCGGAGTTCCATCGTCATCGTCGTCTTCTCGTTCGCCTTCATCGCTGCTGTAACACGCGGCGGTGCCCATCCTCTGTTGTGACGGTGGTAGTGCTGGTGGTGGTAACAGCAACTCGTCCGGGACAGTCGCCGCGGGAGTGTCAGCGTTGTTGTCGACTTCAGTCACCATTGAAAACGTAGTGCACTCCCCGTATGTGAAACCGCTACGTAATATCATCACTCTAGTGGTAAGTTTTGAATTATGGGGGCTGCAATAAAGATTTCAGTCGGTAAAGCGGCACTCGCGGTCGTCCTGGACGCCGCATACAGCGAAATGCTACACAACGACTGTGGTTTGGTGGTCGACGTCGCCACGCTCAACAGAGACCATGGCATTACGCTCAAGTGCGTCATGTGTCCGTACACTGTGCCTCTGTCACAAGTGCGTCCGGGAGCCGCCAATCCCGCGGACGAAATCGCGAGTGCATTTATGGCGCACAGACAAGCTTCGATGCACTTCGACAGGGAGTGCAGCTTCGTCGTGGCTCGGGAAACGGCCATTGCCGCTGCGGCGACTGAGAAGAACCGCTTCACCAGATTGCCTGACGACGCGATGTCCTTTCTCAAAGACTACGACGTGCTGACTACGGTCGGTGCAAGCAAGTGCAAATAAAGTCGAGCTACTACTTCTAACATGTGTTCTGTCGTTATGGGTACGACGATGAAAATTGCGTGGTCAACCGCATTTACGGTCGTAGTCGGCGTCGTATTCGTACCCCGAGTCAACTGTTACAAATATCCGCGTTACTCGTACTCTGAGATCGGCACGAAACTCGGAGCGGTAACGAAACGGACATGTCGCCCGTACTATCTGTCCCTCGCGCTCGGTCTGGATTATGACAGCGCGACCTCAGAATTGTACCTAACAGACTTGAGTCTCATGAAGAACACCACGATACCCAACGTTTTCGTGCGGACGTACTATTTCTTATTCGTCAAACGCGCGGATCTTTTTACACGTTGCTTTAACACCAAGAAAGACAACCCGCCAATGTTTCGCGACAACGAGAACTTTTTGCGAGTGATAATGCCTTTCATAACGTTCGGTAGCAATACCGACACGTGCATGCCGCAAACGTACAGTCTGCCCACGAAAGACGGGATTTGCTACTTTCCGTACGACGCGAGTCTAGAGACGTTGTCGGACAGCGTGGACGCGTACATGACCCACTGTATGAAACCGTTCGACGATCGCGGTGCCGATCGCACGAACATAAAATTGGCAATGCACATCTTACTGGCGTACAACGTAATGATTTACATGAGAGGCGACATGGGTTGTGAACCGAAAATATTAGAGGGTAGGTGTGCCAACGCGAACCAATCCCAATACTACGATATTATTCGCAACAACTACGATTTTGCGCTGCGGTACATTCTAAGAATGTTCGATATCGGCGTGTTGCCCACGTACGCGGTGCACGGCAGGGACTGCGCCGAGATTAGCGCGCACGGTACGACCTCGTGCCTAAACAACGCGAGGTTCAGACGCGAAGGACTGCTTTCGACAGACTACGAAACATTCAAGTCGTCCGATCACTCGTCGTTCAGACACAAGACGTGGTTCCCCAAATATTCCAGTCTTCTGACCGACGTGATATTTCCTCCGGCACTGACGCTCAATTACGACCGGTCGCGAACGGAGCCACACACGATCTCGATACTGAGCAATTACACCTTGTTGGAGTACAATCCGGACAGCCCCATCAATCCCATGTCTCGAATGTATACCATACAAGTGCTGGAGAACGTTGTGCGAACCATATTCGTCGTAGGACATAAAGACGATCTGCGAGACGTAAATCCCGCAAAGTACTACAACTATTTCGCGTACGTGAAGGACACCTCCGCGATTAACGCGCTACCGCCGGGTGTCGTAGATTGCAGGAGTAGATGTAGAAATGAATACACCGACGAATTTGTAACGCGGATAGAATGCGAGAATCGCGTCAGAACGGCGCAGCAGACTCGTAGAAAGACGGGCGTATGCGACGTTACGCATTTCATACCGCGCAGTTGGTGCAACGAAAGCATCGCGGCTGCTCGAACCGAACGCTCTCTGGACTACTTTGTAACAAATAAAGATTGTAACGATACCATAGACTCCGTGTCCGAATATAGGCTGAAACACGAATGTAAGGACAAGTGCAGTACCGATTTCAAAGATGAGTTCGTGCCAGTCGATCAGCTCAACAGGACTTGTAAGCACAAGTGCGGTACCGATTTCAGGAGCGAGTTCATGCTAATCTCTCAGCTCGACACTCAGCTCAACAAGACATGTAAGCACAAGTGCGGTACCGATTTCAGGAGCGAGTTCGTGCCAATCTCTCAGCTCGACATTCAGCTCAACAAGACTTGTGAGCACAAGTGCGGTACCGATTTCAAAGATGAGTTCGTGCCAGTCGGTCAGCTCAATAAGACTTGTAAGAGCAAATGCACTACTGATTTCAAAGATGAGTTCACTACCGTCGATCAGTGTAAAGCGGACGTGGAATCGGAGAAGAACAATTGTAAAGACAGGTGCGCGAGCGAGTTTGCCTCGGAATTTGTGACCGTGGCCGAATGTAATCGAATGGTGCAGAGCGTAGACTGTAAGAGCAAGTGCGAAACGGATCTCGATTTCGTTTCGTTGTCTAGCCACCTGAAGGACGTGGAGGTGGAGAAGAATCGTTGTAAGAGTACCCAGACCATGCAAACGCTCTGTTGAAAACACTGCGTTGCCCACGTCGCGGCTGCTTCCGCCCTTACGCTGGACGCTAATGTGCTCCGTCAGTGCTGATATGTCTAAACGCACAGCCATTCCCGGATGATGGAAGCACTCAATCTGTGATAACCAACTTCCGCACGCAGTGCCTCGTCGATGGAAAAGGCGCTGCATAAACTTGCAGTTTCTTCCCCAGTGAAAACAAAGTGAACAAGAAAAAAATCATGTGCCCTTCAGATAAACCGGGCCAAGGGGTTACAGCGCGCTTGCTGAAACAGCTACACCCTCTCCAGATAGTTCGAAAAAATGGCGCGATCGACGCCACTGTACAACCGTGCCGACCGCTCGGCCATGCGCTCGCGCGGTGTAGCTCATACTGAGCGCGATAGTACCCGCTTAAAAGCTACCGTGGCGTCTACTAAAAATTTTCTGCAAGGAATGCAACGAGTTCGTTATAGAAGCTAAACATGCTGCTATCAGTTAGCACAACATGATTGCCAAGCGACGCGATAAACGAAGGAAAGAATCCTGGCTGCGACCGGATAATGGCGCATCGCCGGAAACGAATGTCGCCCAGCGCTTTGGCCATGTGGCAACACTCCCCGAGAAGGCGGACTTGATCAGTCATTGGGCGCTGCTGAAGCGAACGGTCGACGCTGGCTTTGTATTATCCGATATAGGAACCCAAAGCTTAGAAACTTGTATCCGTGCGGCTTTTTTCAGCTTTCGCCAGTCTGGGCTACTTGGCGTAGACGAATTCTTTGCTCACTGAGACAGTCCGGTAGCACGAGATAGACAAGTTGTGCGTTGCGTGCGGAGAGGAGGAAGAAACGGCTGAACACTTGATACTTTTCTACGAATGGAGCGGAAAGCAGCAGGGCCGATTTATCCAAAGCATTGGGGTTTAAGGACAGTGAAGGGAAAGTAGATTTTAAGCGGGTAGAAGTAACCGAGCGAAGGTTATCTAATTGGTGGCTAAAACCATGAAAGGAGAATTTCAAAAGTCAAGGCTAGGTGGCTTGAACTACCGCCCGGTTTAAAGGGCTAAGCGTTATCCATGCATCAATCGACCGGCTCGCTCAGTTTACTTCTGTTTGCACTTGTGCTGCGTCCTTACGCGTCGATTGCTCATTTCACCCTCAGTTAATAAGGCCCTCGTAGGCTGTTCCCAAACGTCTCGGAGCTTGGTGAGAAAACTACACGAGCTTCAACTAGCTCAGAGTTTCTGAGACGGTCGACCTTCAACACGACCTTGGCGAAACCTAGCATAGCAGCAGTCCATGCAGAAATAAAAAGTATTGCCGCGACTGGGTTTGCTAACCAGGGGCGGCAAGTATAAATCTTGCTTCGCCGGCCAGTGCATGAGGACACTAAGCTATCGCCGCAGGCAATCACGCCTTGCTTTCAACTGGCCGCCTTCATCAACTTCCATTTCCTGCGCCTTGATATCTTGCCAGCTTAACCTCAGATTCAACCTGTGTAATACTGTCGCCAGAAGTGCCGATGACCCAGCAAAGCAACACCATGAGCCAGCCTAACTAAGCACGTTTTCCCAGGTCTACTCGGTTTAACTACGTTATACCCCTACACTTTTTATCCTTATTTATGTCGCGAACGTATTGCTGTTCAGACGGACACCCCACGGCACCACAATAAAAAAAGTTCGTTTCATATTAACGAAAGACTATCTACGGAATGGAGGCGAGCGCGAGTGTTAGGCGGCCACACACAGGAGACCTTATTTCAGGCGATGAAGACCCGCATTGAGCAGTCGGTTCCTCGAAAAGACTCCTACTTTTTGCACAAATACTATCAAGAATGTGGCCGCCGTAGCTAATAAAAGGTTTTGATGCAAAGTGATGGTTTACGGGGATTTAACGTAATTAGCTGAGTCAGGGTATGACGGGCGCTGCAGTTTAGGGCTCCGGTAAATTCGACCACGTGGGGTTCTTTAACGTGAAGTCACATCGCACGCTACACGGGCCTCAAGAAATTCGCCTCCATTGAAATGCGACAGCCGCGGCCGGGATTGAACCGGCGTCTTTCAGGACAGCAGTCAAGAGCCATAACAGTGGATTCACCGCGGGAGCTATGTGCCAGCAATTTCGAAGAGAAATATATGGCTATGCACACCATGAAATCGACATCTGCATGACAGGTGCCAAAGCATTGTATCAGCATTGAGCTCTGAGACGACTCAACTGTCACGCAGTACATTAAATATGAAGCATGAAATATGCCAAATTGAGCTTCGTTCCAACGGACACTTGTTTTATCGAGCTGGTTTAAACGCCTAGAATCTGCACTCGAACAGATAACGGGTTTCCCGGTTAAAAGGTGTCATTCCCGCCATATTTCACCACAGACGTTTGAAACTAATTCCCGAGAATAGACTAAGCTTTACATGAGCTCACAAAGTGGCCAGAGTGGGCCTCGCAGGAATGAATCACAAGGAAGAGCCTCCCAGCCAGCGGTAGGCAGACGCAGCCTCATCGGGGTTGGGTTACGGTAGACGCCCAACTTTATCCGCGGAATAAAGAACGTATTGCACTCACTAGGCAGAAGGGTGGTCCAAAGGTTGTTTCGTATGAAAAGTGCACTGCTCCGCCATGCCTGCAGGATGGTCGCACCAAGGAAACTGAAGTCCTGTCAAGTCAGGAGCGGCGACACGCACGCTTACACCCACTATGAAGGAAAAATGGGCAGCACATTGCATTTAACGCAGTAAGCTCCACTAGGCTAGCAATGAAGTGCATGGACGTGCGACGAACCATGTTTTGTGTGGCCGGCGCTCGGTGCATCGGCTCTATAGCTCAATACTGCAGCGCCGCCACGAGCGCAGCACGCAACTCTCGCGCATGTCGCAGCCATCCCGATGACGCTGGCGTCGCGTTTTAAAGCGCGAATGACAGCCCTTATCGCCTCCACTGATTAGACTGACACACTCGTTCGAAGAAAAGTGAGGCTAAAAATCTTCATTGGCAGATTTCGCTACGAAAGCGCACCCCAAGAAAAAAGAAAAAGTGAACCGAACAATTTTCCAGCAGCACCCACAAAACCTTCATCACCGTCAATGCCTCGGCAGTGCAGATAGCCTGAAGTGCAAGCTGACAGTAACGACTCAGTTCGGATCGCTCTATCTACAGTGAGTCAAAGCGCGAACTGAGCCAACAGCTGCCAAGCAACACATCGATTCGACGTTAATTAACCTTCATACAGAGGATTGGGAACCGGGATACGCTCGCTAATTTCTAAAGGCGTATCTCCGACGGCGGTGTTTCATTCTTTCCGGACACCAGACAGATTTAGTTTCACGTACATAGAAGTTTCACGTACGTAGAGCTCTTACGGATGACCAGTGCGCATGCGCAAAATGCAAAGGTGTGCATTAGTCTCAAGAACGAACGTGAAATTCGGATTTTTACATTGGGGTCTTCGCATTGCTGGCATGCGCATACTACGTTAAGCTGTTAATCCTTACAAAGTAGCGTTTGTTGTTATCATAGCAATGCTCCGACACAGTTGACCAGCCCGGTTTTGACTCGTCTTGTATTGGAGTGGCTACAGCAGTGTCAGTATCTGTTAGCAGATGGCGTTAGGAACAATGCGCAGCGTGCGTCGTGTAGGTGTAACTAATAAGGATTTCAAACGACATCCGCGTAGGCTACGTAGACGTCTGAAGCTTGCGTACGCGAACTCTGTACGTGCGTACGTGAGACTAAAACTGCCTATTCATCGATCGTACTAGTTGGATCTGCTCTGTATGCTTGCCGTCGCCTTTCAAAATCTGTTGCAGACACTAAGCGTTGATTCATCTATTGCAAGGACGTAAAATATATACTGCTCGCGCGGCCGGGTTATAAATCTACCTAAGCTTCCATCTAGTATTGGATCATCGAAGCGGGCACACTGCGCTATTTGGATGTGAGCTAGAATGAAGAGTTTGTGTATAATTTTGGGAACGATTTTATCTCACCATTAATTATTTTCTGGCTTGAAGCTGCACCCTACATAAAAGGCAAGCAGTTGTAGAGGGTGCCAGGGAGAATTTAAAGCACTTGGTGCTCTCTGTGCACAGCACTGAGATCTGAATAAATTCCTGTTAATTGTCGCGAAGAGGCAAGTCTCGGGAATACCTGAGCGAATATATTGAAATTATAGTTTAGCAGGGACAGCATTTGAATACTCAGCGGCACTGAACCACTTGGAATCGACATCAAGGTCACGCAAGTAAAAAAGAAGAGCCCGGCAGCATTTACTTAGGCAAAGAAAAGGAAGAAGACTTTCCTGGAAGCGAAGCTCGCGCAAAGCTCAGCAGCTGTCTCCCCCGTAGTGGCTATGTGCCAGCTTTATTTGAGGCCAACTGACCAACCAACGAAAGCTGAAATCGGTCACGGTAAAACGTGTAAAGTGCGACTGGAGGGTGGATCACGCCTCGTCGAGCCACGCAGCTGTCTCCACCGGCAGCGAGATCTATTCGTTCGGCACGGGCGAGTGACTGCACCAACCAAAATCTCATGGGTACTCAGGTTCATGTACTCGGAAGATTTAAGTTGGCGACCGGTGCAGCCGGCGGTACCCCCCTGACGGCGTGCCTTTCCTGAGATACAGCTTCACTATTATGGCGTGCGGCGACGGCATTGACCTCTACGAACGCTGTGATGACAACGAGGGCTGCTGCACCGTTCACGGTTTTGACCTCTACGTGAATATGTGGAGTCGTCCTGAAGAATGCAGCCTGGTGCCACCATCGTGTGACGGCCACTCTGCATGCATTATATTAAAGTGCATGTCCATCTTAGGCATCATGACCGTTTCTCGCAGGGCATGCTCACCCTAGACTTGAACAATATCCACTGCTAGTGTTTCCGCACCAAGGGCCACAATCCAGGGTGTCAATGCTTCCAGTTCGATTCAGCCATCGCGGGCCGTATATACGTGTAGAGCGGCCGCAGTGACGCCTGGGGTCAGTTCAACGCTCACAACGACGTCTACTGCAAACACTCCTACCCACGTCCACCGTTAGCTGCGTGTATCCGCTGAGCAGCGGCTCAGTTCCCGTGGGCCGCCGCAGACATTCCTGATTTGTTTGCAACGAGAAACTGCACATGTTCGGCAGCAACACTGCCACTCAGAAGACCCATTTCGGAAACTTCCACAAGAACAGCTCCGAGACCTAGCGCTTGAGCGTGCTCAAGGCGTGATCAAGACGGCTAAGCCGTAAAAAAAGCGCCTGTGCTGCTGTGTGGTCGGTGGCCTTTGTATTCCGCAGCACAAGTCCGCCAAACATCAAAAGGGAATCATATTCTGATTAACGAACATGTTTTCAGTTACTTTGCAGTTATGTAGTACTCTGACATGCATGTATTTGAATTCGCACCTTCACGACTGAAGACCATCCGCCTGCGGTCCGCACTCTATGAGCGCCTGGATATCAGCGACCTGCCGCAGTATATCGAACAGGGTGTCCGTTTCATGGCTTCAGAAGACAGGTAGCCCTAGAGGGAAAGTACGGAAATATATTTTACGTGGTCTGCAGCTCAATAAATATGTGTTCTAACAGCAGGGTGTACTTTGTACAAGTGTTCAGTTTTCGTAGTTGACATGGCGTGCGTCACAAATTTTTTGCTTCCATTAGAATTTAGGCTTGTGCTTTGTTTAAAATTGGAAATAATTTGTTGCTTCTTGATAATAGCCGTCTGATCGTCTCTGTTACATGAAACCCTTCTTAGACCTCGTGCTGCGTACGTGAGAAAAGTATTAAGTGTCTCCTCAACTTTTGTGAGAGGGCTTTACGCCTTGCAACTATTTTTATTGGCTTAAATTTACGTTTTTTGTTTTTTTCTCCTTGCTACGAAGGTTACTTGGGTCGCTAGCTGAATATTCGTGGAGAAGGGGAAACTATAAGTTGATCACGTACGAAACACGAGAGGAAGCGCCGGTGGTCAACTTTATGTTCAGTACAGAACGCGCGTGTAAAATAAATATAGGCACAAATTAAAGAAATAAATAAATAAAAGCAGCAGAATATTGCAACAGATGCGTTGGTCCTCTATCAGCTGAGAGGTACAGTGAAGAGTAAATAAATGATTAAAACTGACCGCCTCCGGAAGCGCGGAATAAATAAAAATGGCCAGGCTTAGCTTGGTTAAGCCAAGAATGCGTTGCATATCTCGATGGAGTTCCGTGCTGCTCCGTTGACTCGATAGGCTATTGACTCGATCGCCATTGAAACTGCCCGTGTAGCAGCGCTCGAACGCCTTTGAGTCGATAGACTATCGGTTCGAGGGCCCTCGAAATGCCCGTGTGACAGGGTTATAAGGTTGTCCCGGCGAAGGAGCGCAGCTCTTTTATACGTATGCCGTGACGTCAATCATAGCGCAGTGCCCCTAGCGGGAGGAGCGGGAGCCAGGTGGTGGCTGCGGCCGTGCGCGACCGCGCCAGTTGGGGCTCAGCTTTTCCTCCGTGACGTCACGCACCGGCGCAGCACCCCTAGCGGGAGGTGCGGGAGTCAGGTGGTGGCTACGGCCGCGCGCGACCGCGCGAGTTGGGGCCCAGCTTTTCCTCCGGCTGTCGTGACGTCACGTCACGTGGTTTGGTGGCTGCCCGGCCACGCCCAAGGGCTGAACTGAGTGATTGCAATATGCAACGCATTAAACACAGTGTGCTCAGGCTTGTGAACGCGGCTATAGCCAGAGTTGGTATGTCTCTTTCCCTCAGTTTTAAGGTGCTCAGATTAAAATGATCGCCTGCGTATACTTTTTATGCGTAGCATACTAGCCGCACAACCGAGCTCTTCCTTGCTGCGCCGCGCGCGGCCGCGTAGCTACCACTTGACCTACATCGGCGCACCACATGATATGACGTCACAACAGCTGTGAAAGCTGGGGCTCAACTCGTGCGCTCGCTTGCGGACGCGCAGCCTCCGCCGGTGGCCTAACTCCCGCTCCTACCGCTAGGAGATACTGACGTCACGCAATTGTATAAAAGGCGACGCACTCGTCGAGTCAGTTGAGCAGCGAGATGTCGGCCAGGGAGAGGGCGGCTCGCCAGACCGCAAAGCGCAAGTTACAAAGAGCCACGGAAACGGGAAAAGAACGAGAAGTACGGCTTGCCAAGCGACGTATGCTTCGCATCCTAGGCTTAACCATAAGCTAAGCCAGGCCATTTTTTTATTGATGCCTTATTTCTCATGGCAATTCCTCAATCTTGGAACATATAAGTTCTGGACGTTGTTTTCCAGTAAATCACTGACTTCATCAATGCTTCATAAAGATATTATGTACCAGGTGGGACTACTGGCTTCCAAAAGTGATCTTGCGCTGATGACGTCGAAGGAAATGAACCCTGCGAAAAAAAAAATGAAGATCTCCAAGTTTCTGCATTTGGGAGACAACTAGGTGATAAATGAGAATATTGCTTCGGATTTTACTAAGAAATGAATATATCGGTGCTCACGAAAACTTAGCCAGAAGGAAAGGCCATGCAGAAAGCGTTGATTCTGCAACGCCGGCCGCCGGCAGATTCTTCTCAGCAGCATTTTATCGCTCGGCAAGAAGCGGGCTTAAGAATACGTAGATGCCCTCTGCCGGCCTTTCCTGCGTTGCAAACATGAGGAGGAGTAGGCACTGTCGCTATCGCCGTGTTCGAAAAATGCAGTGCTTCGTTGCGGGACTCCGCGCGTCGGTCATTTCTGTCACTTGTGCTAATGCTTTTATTGCTCTAATGTACGCAAGACACACTCATCCATTCGAGTCCACTCGTTTTAGGGAATATTTCGAATATATCTCTTGCAAATTAGGCTTAGCGACACCTGCTGACAGCATTTTTCGACGCTCGGCGATGAGGCGCACCTTTTTTCTGTGACGGCTCGTCTATCCCGGTGCCGGAACAAAAGTTGATACCTATCCCAATGCTTCTATGTTATTGAAATCAGAAACACAAACTGGAATGCGCACGCCACATTTAGTACAAAAAGCCTCACGTCCGCACTTCATGCCGATAGTTTTTTCCTGCAATTGGCGCAGATAATCTGCACCCGCTAAACAGATCTTCTTTGAATTAAAATTCCGATCGAAGTCTATTAGCATGGCCCTGAACACAATACTGATTACCATTCTTCTCATAGCTTATAACGTAGAACCCTCCAATTTTTGATTAATATCACGACATTGAGAGCGGCCAGAACATAGCCTCTCATTAAACAAGTATTTCAAAAAGAAAAACAATGGAAGGTACAAAACAGAAGAAAGTGCCTAGCCTGGTCTTGAAATCCCTCAGCTAATTAATATATTTCGCTATTTAAAAGCGAAGCATTTGGCGGCCATACTTAGTCCAGGCAGATAGCAGCTATCAGATGACGCTCCTTCGTGTTGGGTGGCGCATTTTCCTAAGGCTGCAATTTGGTCAGCTGATCAGAATAGTCACATACCTCAGAGTAGTCATCTCAGTATAGCTGTTTAGAATAGTCACCTGACACACCAATGCACGCTTGTAGGCTTGTCCTTTAGGGTAGCGATGCCGATTGTCTCATCCTCCTTGTTCCTTCCGTGGAGACTCATTTTAAACTATGATATTGAGCACTAATTGGTACTTTGTGGCCACGTAACGCTTGTAGCACCATCACTGTAGCGACCAATCAGATGTTTTCTGACATGGAGCGGAAGTTTTGATGAAACGACAGCTCTAATCCTATCGCATTGAGAAGATATCTGATCTCACATTATCAAGGAGCCCCATCTCTTTCATTAAACAGTGATTCAGACCTCGAAGGCTGCACACTGCTTACAGTTGTAGTTCTGCGCTGTGTGACCGAAATGCGTATTGTCTCAGGTTCTCGTGAGTCAATAGGGTGTAACGGTGGTAGTTTTAGCTGATTTCTACATGTCCAGAGGAAAGCGGTTTTGCATAATAGATTTTACGATTTCTAGCCAGCAGGAGGGAAATGAAAAGTGATACGCATGGCACTGTAACTTTTTATGCAACAAAATCATCAAAAAGCTATGAATAAATTTAGCGCACCGCTCTATTGCGCCTTTGAATTCGTTGGTGCGGACCTGATTCAGAGTACGATTCTTCCTTTTGGTGTGGGAAAAGCCGAATAGGTAGGGGCTGCATACACTCAGTGTTGCTATTCTGTCTAACACTTCGAACTTGTACTTGTAGAAGGCTCACGGAGCTTCTTGGGTGGTAGACAAATGGGAGCGAGTTGATTCATCGGCAAGGGTTTTACAAAGACCTCGACAGCCGCTATTTTCGATTTCTGCAGATAACCTGACAAAAATCAAAAATTAACGATGGTTTGGAGCAAAGCTTTGTATTGTAGACTGAAGGTTCGTAGAGGAGACCAGCAACATTACTTTGTAACTGATGGTCGCCTTGTGAGCGGTTGTGTCGTGAATTTTAGGTTCTGCAAATTCTTGCGGACAGCTGTACACGCCACCGACATCAAGGCAAGGCGACGTCGGCGCGAACATTCTTCGCTGTCTGCCGCTGGTGTTGTCGAAACACTCATCTTCCAGCAAGTTTTGTGTGTGTGTGTGTTCATTAACGCTTGAGAGGAAGCTTTATATTGCAAACCTCAAGATAAAACCGCAAAGTTAAAACATATCTTTTATTTCCGTCTGTGTTTCTTAACCAGGAGAATGCTGAAAAAAACAATAAAATTCTAATTGGCCCCACTGAGAGTCTGCTAGTTCATGGTTCCAACTACCAAACAGAATTCGGCGCTGTTGGCTTTTTTCCATGGACATCAGAGCCAGCGGCTGCGATTGGACGCAAGAGCGCCAGCTGCGGTGGAAGAACAAGCGCTTTCTTCAAGGTCACCCTCTCCTCCAACAAATCTTCGTCCAAACGAAACATAACAGCTTGAAGAGCAGTTCCGTTCGCGCAACGTCGCAAGGCAGAGGTCTTCGAAGAAAGCACGGAGTCGCGACTCGTTGAACTTCCTTCGACAGCCTCAAGTGGTTGACAATCTGCCCTGCTAGGCAAGAAATCTCCACTCCACCACGTCACAAACACGGCCTGTGTTTTGTCACACACCTCAAGAATACGGGGATTCCTAAAACAGCAGTTGTCCGGAGAGGCCTTAACCTCGGTCCTAATCTCAGTTGTCCTAGCCTTGAAGACCAGTCTTTCTTCGCTACCCAAAAGCGCAAGGCATCGCGTTCGCGCAGAAGACCGCAGTGCACAGTCTCGAAGCATCAGGGATGTCAAGACGACGTCGGGGACGCCTTGTACCGCATCTGCGTTGTACCAGGGCAATAGTTGCGCCGAAGACGTATTGAAAGCGAGGTCGTCGTCGTTTCTGGGGGAGCCGTAAGCGATGACCTGCCGTGCCCCTTGTAGCCGGTAAGACGTGGCGAGAATCGTCACGTGGTCCAATTCGGCGCCGTGGTCGACATTCAGGCAAACAACAAACGCATCTCTCTTATCTGGAGGGTCGACGACCACCGTGTTGACGGCGATCCAGACGGTGGAGGTGCGGCTTGGTCCCGCTTGAATGGACACCGCAACCGGCACCCGGTCCGCGGGCTGACCTGTGGCGATCCTGAGCACGACGGGCACTGGCTGCGTGTTCAGGTCTGA
>JARKHS020000898.1:0-29596 GCA_030143305.2 Amblyomma americanum | reverse complement strand
CTGCGCCATTATTCACTTAAGCATGTCTGACCAACTTGCCCAATCTTATACGCTTCTTAGAAAAACTAAACTATAAAGCTTCCCTACTTAACAAAATTGGCATGCGCAGGAAAAGCAGAACGGGCTACTTATAGACAGACGCTTCGTTCATTTATAGAACGAAAGCTTAACCTCCTTATTTAGCAAACGCCCTCTTTGCTGATGATGAGAGCGAATGTTTATGGCTCAAGGCATCTGCGGCCAAAGAGCGCCGTGGTACAAGGTATTCTCGCTTGCTCATGGTGGCGTCAAAGACCCATTTCCCAAGCATTTCACCCTGATTAAGCTGAACACCAGGCCATGGGAAGCTTGTACCCATTGTATCACAGGTGGGTACCCGGCGACACCGGGGACGAACCCCGCACCTTCCGTATGAGAAGCGGATGCTCAACCACTAGGCCACCGCTGCGGTCAGGAGCTCTTTGCAATTGTAGACGTTAAACCTCTATTAAGGTGAAACTTCTTGACTCGAACGAGGCTCCTGAGTGCGAGCGGGCCCTGCTCACCGTCAGGGTGCCTCGCGTTACCCGCCGCAGAGGCGATGATTTCCCTCCGTCACGACCGCTACGAGCACTGCCCTCTCCAGGATCTTTCCGGCCTAAAAAAAAAGCACTGTGTTCCGGTTGTGATGGCTGGCCTTCCAAGCATCGTAGTCCACGCGTGTTATTGCGTTGAATACCTAACGCCAAAGCGGGTATGTTCGAACTCGAAAAGCGAAAACAATTTCGGTCATCACAATCCTACATTAAGGAGAGTTCCTGATAGGTGACACCATCCGTGGAATGGCATGCGATATCTGCGTTTACTTCGCCTTCAGCCCTGTAGATTAACCCCTGCGATCGATGGTAAATCTGTGTGGTTAGGTGGCCCTCAGTGTCTTGTCATGGCAGTGGACGTGCTCTACGGTGAAGAAGTGGTCATGGACGGCGCAACCAGCTTGGCGAGACCTGGACTTCAAAACTTTTTTCTCTGTATAAAGAGTCATTTTGTCGACGAAAATCGCCGAATGCAAAGCCAGAGACTGTTCAACCTTGCCGTTGCTTGATATTTCTACTCAGACACCTTAGGGTGTAATGAATGGGCGCGTAAAGTTTGAAATGCACTTTTCTGCAACGTCAGATTTTTTTTTTGCAGGGTACTGTTTATAGTTTTCTCAGCTGTAACGTATATTGTAGCGTAACAGATATGCAGGGAAGTAAACGACTCCTAAAAATCTCGCTGAAAACAAGTTGTAATATATTCTAAAGAACCACACGACGTGTAAATATTTTCATATTTTACACGAATTATAAAACCATGTGCATGGGCTACAAAACCGTATGATTTGCATCACACAGAAAGCGAAAGTCGTTAGCAAATGTTAAAAATTCTGCAGCGCATACTGGAAAAAAAATTTTAATTTTATCGGTTTTTGAGCGGCGCCTTGTTTGGTGCCTTTTCGAAGCAGTCAAAAAGTGCTGAGGTTACGAATAACTTTGTTTTTCGGACAAAAGTATCCTCGGCGTATATCACAGATGTTGCGGTATTTGTGAAATTTTTTCCCAGATGAGCGATGCTCGAGCGCAAAGACCCATTAGTGACATCCGTCCACATATTTACCCAATTCTTTTGCTGCCTTCAGCGATTTTTAATTCTTGTTGTACTAGTTATTTCAGTCGCCTGATTTACTCTCATTTAGTTTTATCTTTGAGTTTGTTTTGGCGCCCTTTATATTATACTTACGTTATCTGAAATTATTCTTATTTCTACAGTGCTGTGGAATTTACACAATGCTGTAGTGTAACAGGCGTGTTCGCTTCTTCCCATCATTCTTTCGTTCTGGACGTTGCCTCCTCCATAAGAACGATTTGCCTCTTCTTTTATAGTTTCTGTGCTTCTTCTTTTCTTAATTCTCTTTTTGCTTTCATTGCTCTGATCACCGTTGTAGTTTTCAGCTCAGAACATTTTCGTTTCTTTTTTTCTCCTTAAATACTGGTTGCTGCTCGTTTCTCTTTCCTGTACCGTCTTCCTATTTCTAGTACTGTCTATATCAGCTGTTCCGTTGTTCTTTTCTCTTTTAACCTCTTTTTGACGCTGCCTAGTGCCGTATTTTTATATTTCTTGCTGTAGTGCTTCCTGGTTGCCTTAAATTCCACCTCTACTAGCAATACTCAAAAGACAATTATCTGTTTTAAGTTTTCTTTTGCATGATTCGTGCTTTCATTGTTATCCTTTGTTCTTGTCTTCCTGTTTTTCAGATTGCCAGGTGCTCCACCATGGCCTTCATGTGCCGTCTGCCTTTCTTCCCTGTTGCACTTTGTCCTCCTTGCTATGTCTTCATTTATTTTTGTTTATGTTTTCAGAATGTGCAACTTGCCACTTTTGAATTTAGGCAAGACTCTTGATAAATTTTAAGCAAATACTTTTCCTAAAAATTACCGGCTTAAATGTGAGCCACCAAATTTTTTGCTATCAGCTGTCTGAAAACCAAGGCAAGCGTTTCCCTCCAGACATCTTTCGTTTGTGCGTATTATTCTTTTTTCAGGAAACCATTAAAAATTAATAATGGATGAAATGGGGAACTGTTCGAGAAGCAAAAGAAGATAATTGTGAGGGTTGCTAAACCGACTCGTTTTGAATAAGCATAAGACGCAAGATAAGCGCTAATGAAGGAACACACCACCAGGAGCACAACGCAACTCCAGGGGTGACAGACTGTTAACTCTACCGCTCCAAAGCCAGTGAAAAAAAAGAAACTCGAACAAAAATCTCTGTGATACGCAAGAATTGTCTGATCTCTGAACGCACAGCAGATCACCGCAGGCACCAGAGAGACGAAAAGGCGCGTACTCATTTTTTCTGCACTGAACGCAGCACAATGCCTACGCGCATACATTGATGACGTCGATTGAAGTGATGCACCGACCATTTTGGCATCATCGTTCCATCTATCGCGGGAATCACCCTTTAGCAGCGAACGCGGATGAAGATGTGGTTGCATTTTTTCGGAAAATCTGATGTGAAGGAAAATAAAAGTTGCGAGTTGTGGATGTCTTTTATGCTCCAAGTAGACGACGGAAATCTAGTTTGTCGAGGGTGTTCAACCTTTAAGCGCGACGGTCCCTTGAGCCACAGATTAAGGTCTGGTACACTAAAGAAGAGCGCTGGGCTGAACAATACGGGTGAAAAAGTCAGACTTTAGACTGTTATCATAAGATTTGCACAAGACACCTAATAATAAATGCAGGATTCATGAAGCTATATAAATAAAGATGTTAGTGAAATAATTGTTCTTCGATTATGGAGCGATGAGCGCATGTCTGCTGCGGTCGATGGTGTAGTAGGCTGCTTTTTCGTGGCTCTGCTAGATTAAACACACATTCATCAGGCAGAACTGTTGTTTGAGAGGAGCAAGTGCCTAAAACACCGCAGGAGTAAATTTCAGGACACGAATAGCACTTCACAGGTTCATTGAAAGCCTACAGCTGAAGGCTCTGTACTCTGCCGCCCAAATCGACGAAAACAAACACCGCACTCCTTTTCTAGACCAGCGTTTCTGTTTTTGGCTTTCAAACAAAGGTAGTCAATCACCACTGATATGGCCTTGGCATTGCACTGCTCTTGCGCCTTCTTTCTGACTACTTATCGGTGGTGTAGAGAAAGTGAGAGGTCATTGCTGCAGCGTTTTCGAGACACATCTCGAGCGTTCCGCCGTTGCCTTCGAATTCAAGTGTCTGGGTAGGGTCGTGGTTGTTAGGGAACAAGCAACGGAATGTCACACCCTAATGCAAGATGAATTCACACTATTTTCGCAACGCGTCGTTAAATTACTCTTGTAGGCTGTCTGTAATTGCGAAAGGTTGTGTAGGTATTTCAGTTTTTATGTACTGCGGACAATATTTTCTGCAATTCAAGCATAGAATCGCAAATGAATGTGCGGCTGCCGTTGACTTCAATTATGTACAGCTGAATTGAACTACAAACACTATTTGATTTGTGCGCTTATGTGCGGTATAAATTCATTTATTATCACCATTTCTATTTCTTTTATAGCGCCCTCAGAAGCCACCTCGGACAACTACAGTAAACGTTCCTCTAGTATATACATTCCTGTCCTTCGCCTTGGAAAGGGGACAGAAAACCTTACACGGTGAGCAGGTAGGCAGGTCCTAGCTCCTTTCCTTGATGGGAAAGAAAGACTTCTACACTGACCGAGGAATTGCGCTGGTAGCCATCGTCCCGGATGAGTGGGCCTTGACAGACTCTAACTTGTGGCCACGGAAGAGTTCGAATACGGTTATGGCGTATGGAATGGAACGCCAACATAAGAACGATAGCGGCAATATTTCTGCGCCCATTGGCCCGGGGAGCGCTCTCTGGCCGTTGGCTGGCAAAAAGAGAGCGAGACAAGAGGTGGGCACGCCCACACCTTCTTGTCGGCGGCGGAGTGAGGTTGGGGCTGCTGCTATACAGCGGCAGCGCTATTGCCTTTCGCAGGAGGCCCTAGATGCAAGGTGTCTTCTAAAAGATGGTCTCGTCCTTGCTGGTCAGTAGTATATTTTTGCTTTACTTCTGTATTCATTACGCATAGGGAAAGCCGTATTCATTCGGGTGCTCAGCGCTGCAGTTCCCACAATGCGGCGCTTCATCTCACTGAAGTCGAACGTGTTCGGGTGCGGGAGGCTGAAACATGCTCAACAAGACGGGTTAATTGCTTCGTATTCACATGAAAGTGTGCACGCGCTTCGCAGCTAGTTCAGGCAACGCTGTAATCTAGACAAGAGCTGTCAATGTGATGCGTCGCAATTGAAACAGGAGGCGCGATATTGCTAGACGAACGCTGTGGCCGCGTCGTGCACTCATTGTTGGGATGCATTTTATCCCTCTTTGCGCTACACTTCATCGCTTTATCCTTTAGGTGGCGGCCAGTGCAAAAAGGCTTCAGCTTAAGTTAAGGAGAAGGCAGCGAGAACATGGAAATGAAAATGATAGGTGTAGCGTTAAGAGACCGGAAGTTTGCGGAGTGGGTGAGGGAACAAATGCGGGTTAATGACATCCTAGTCGAAATCAAGAGGAAGAAATGGCCTTGGGCAGGGCATGTAATGCGAAGGCAAGATAACCGCTGGTCCTTAAGGGTAAAGGAGTGGATTCCAAGAGAAGGCGAGCGTAGCAGAGGGCGGAAGAAGGTTAGTTTTGCGGATGAGATTTGGAAGTTTGCAGGGATAGGGTGGGCGCAGATGGCAAAGGGCAGGGATATTTGGAGAGACACGGGAGGGGCCTTTGCCCTGCAGTGTGTTTAGCCAGGCTGATTATTATTATCCCTCCGGAGCCCATCGCTCTGTGCCGCAGCATTATGCATGCATTCCTCCTTTCACTCTGCACCGAATAGACATACCTGAAGACCATTGATTCCATTGATCCATTGATTCGAGTAACTCATAGGTTGCCTCAATGAAGCTTCCTTTCTAAGTACACCAGAAATAGCTGAGTCACTGAAAAAGTACAGAGTATCGCAATCCCCTCTCCACACCTACGGAATTAGAAAGCATATGTCGGCCGCTGCCTGCCATTCCCGGCTCTTTAATTACGTTTGTGATGCTCTGTGTATCTGCCTTCGTAGCGTTGGTATTATAAATTGCGAAATGATCTTTAATATAGTTGGCAGAGGCAGCTTTAGTGATGTTGAGAACGAACACTGATAACAAATTGAAAACAATTTCTGAACTCGTTTAAGCAGCATCTTGCGCATGAATGCACTCCTTGGAGGAGAGCTCAGAGGCTTAGTAACCATAATATCTGGCAGGCTTTTGTAATAGATACTCGACAAAATACCGTATCCACACTGTCAATCAGGTGATAAGTACGCAGTATATAACCCCACGCTTTACAGGGTGCTTACCTAAGACTTAAACATTCTTGAAAAGAGGCTTCTCAAGATCCTAAGAAGGCTCCTAATTAAGAAGAGCAATTTTTCGGCATAACGTTGTCAGGGATGTAGTAAATCAGAATTCAACGAAGACGTGCTAGCAGCCTGGTTAACTAATTTTGAATAGTTAACATTTAACTGTTACAGTTAGGATCCTGAATTATCCAGAGGCACGTAGCCTACAGTAGTTAATGTACATGTCCTTTTCTAGAATTTCCGATACGCGCCTACCCTCGGCGATGTGGCCCAAGAAACTTTGGCTATTTCCATGAGATACGTGCATTGGAGAGGTTGCTTTGCCTTCCCCCGTTTCAAACGCGCATGCATTTTAACGCAATGTTGCCAAAATACTTCGGACTCAGCAGCGATGGTAACCTCTCTTTCGAAATTCTTGAAACTGGCAAAGATATTGTACTTACGGCTTGGTCCGACAACCAACCATTAAATTCAAGATGGCGGCGATCATGAAGGCGGAGGGGGGCCGGTACTAAGTGAACACAGCAAATGTGAGAGTAAAAATTTGAAGTTTATTAGAATATATGAAAAACTGGGTGATCAACACAATGCTTATCTTCGTCACTGAATCCGTCCAACAACGTGCCGACTTTGAACAAAAATTTCAGGACACTTAAGCTTTGCCTCTAAGGGTATGACGTGACAGCGGTTCCTCTTGCCCACGCAGACACGGACACTGTTTCCTCTCTCACAACCGCAGTCATTATGTGAAGGACCACACGACATACATATAAAGCCCCATTTTAAGCAAGGCGCACAATGCTGCTTGTGTGGCCTAGGAGTTGCGTGAGGGGCAGCAACCCAAGTAACCGAAGGTCAGGGCTTTCCGATGCGCCGATGTTGTGCCTGGCGCCATCTGTGGGAGCCTCTTGTAGTGAACAGGTCCTACGTTTTTGATCCTGCGCCGACACTGGCTTTTCTGCGCCACAGGGCCTTCGAGCTTTCGCGTGTAAACATGATTTCCAAGTGTCATCGGTAAACGCGCCGCGCTCCTTGGGCACGCATAGAGATTCCATTCCTGCTGGTAAGCGGCCGCTCCGGCTTACTGGTTACGGCGCTCGAATGCTGACCCGAAGGCCGCCGGTTCGATCCTGGCCGCGGTGGCCGCTTTTTGATGGAGGCAGAATTCTAGAAGCCCGTGTACTTTGCGACGAAAGGGCACATTAAAGAACCCCAGGTGGTCGAAATTTCCGGAGTCCTTCACTACGGCGTCCATCATAGTCTGAGCCACTTTGGGACGTTAAACCCCGTAAACCATAAGCCATTCCTGCTGGGCGTTGATTGAGCGTTCAGTTCTTGCTGCAAATCAGAAAAGCGGTAATGCCGAAGCCCTTGAAGGATTCCCAATTCACACCTTCCGATACTGCTGCCGACGCTCTGGACACGAAGTTCAAGACATCTTGCATCGACAGCTTCGATCAGGTCTCTTTGTTGGCTTTCTTTAGAAACTGCTTGACCTTGACCTTGGGCGCATCGCCTGAATAATCTAAATTCCGCATTTACACCCCTCGCCTACCTCCTCCATAAGCGTCGTAAACACTTGTCTTTGCTGTGTGTGTGAACTTTTCCAGTATACGGGACATAAACGCATATGCACTTTTTCGGTTTTTTAGGAAAATTCAAATACTCATTAAAAGGAGGGTGGGCGCTCATTAGAGCATGGATGGATGCTCGGTATTTTACAGTAGGGAGAGGCGGTAGAACGTTAGGCAGGCGGGGGATATTAAGAAGTGCGCGGAGATACGGTAGCCGCAGCTTGCGTAGGACACGGTTAATGGAGAGACGTGGCAGAGGCCTTTGCCCCACAGTGGTGGGGTAGTCAGGTTAGTGATGATGTTGTTGATGATGTTACAGTTAAAGTGGCCTTTTGTGCAGCGTAAGCGCCAATGCCCCGCCCCCCCCCCCTCCAATAAATAACTTTGTGAGTGCCTTTGTGCCCATGTGCTGAGCTCGGTTCCCAGCGAAATCTGTACTCTACAACCTCTGCTAAATTTTGATATTCGCAGAATTAAGATATGAGGCGTCAAAAACCAGACGGTTTAGCGAGAAAGCTTTTATTTCGAGATATGTGATGCGTGCTTCAAGGATGACGAAGCATGCCTCTAATAGTTGCACACAGAAGAGTAAAGCAAAAATTTTCTCCAACTGCAAAGTACTTCAAAATCGTCCATACATCTGTATAGGTCTCGGGTATCAAGCTTGTGAATGTCTTGGTTCCAGACATGCATTTCACATTCTATTTTGCCTAAGAAAAGAAAAATACAATTTATGAAGTGCTGGCCTTGAAGGATAAAGGCAGTAAAACAAAGACGAACAACTGTATGTAGTGCATAAGCAAAACATCTGTAATGTTTAATAAACAATTAAACAAACGCCGCGTTTCGATGGAGAGCGAAAGTAAAAAGGGTCATTTCACGCCAAACGTCCCAGACGTTGCTCTCAACCATCTCCTAATTGTTGAAAAAACTTCATGGGAACTTTTCTTAATGGGCGTAATCAAAGCCTGAAATACTTTTGCCGAAAATTTTTTTCCTGAGGTGAGGGCAGTTTGAATAATTAGAAAAGGCGAGAAACCAGGCACTGCTGAATAATTAATAAAAAATTCAGATTTTTAGAAAAGATTTCAGAATTTTTTCATTGACATTTACCCAGATTCTGGCTTTCGATATAATTCAGAGCATGCAGCTTCATACGGTGTAAGCATTCTTTTTAAATCGAAGAAAAGTATGAAAATGTACCATTTTTTCGTTTTTTGTTTCAATTATAAGATTACTCTCAGAAATTGAAAAATAGCCGTTTTGTTCTCAAGTATCTCTAGAGCCTACAACACATGCTACAGGAGATGAAACTGCGTACATCAGAAGTACAAAAAGAAACAGTAAATTTGCAAAAAGTGCGTTTTGAGCCCAAAATAGTCGTTAATTTCACCCTGAGCTGGTACAAGTAAAATACAAACAATAACGGATTACGTAGAACAGTTTAATTCCTTTCATTTCTGAAATTTTCATCTGTGTAATTCTTGTTTAAAGTGAGAAAAGAATTTTTGAGTTTGAGCTCTCGCGCCGCAGGTTGTGCCGTCTCTTTACGCCTCTTCACCGCAGAGCACAGCACTACTGAAAGTATGGTCAGACGAAATGTAGAGTACTTGTTCTTAAGTGAGGTTTGCGCTGCAGGCAAGCATGGGAACGTTGTGTACTCGAACAGGTATTGGTGGGAAAAGATTTTCTTAACGTTCCCGGGGCGGCACATGACCAAGTAAGTTATAAGTTTTTCGGTGTGGTTCTGACGCAGTCAGTCATTCTTGTCAGCGCCATGACAGACGTAAGCACCAGCATGAGCATGTGAGACTCCGATCTGGAAATGACCAGAACGATCCGGTGTTGAAACCATCCGCGACGCAGCAGCACCACGTCTTGGTACCCGACCCTCGTGGCCGTCAGAGGCTCATGCGCAGTTGTTTCCGATGTGATGTCTTGGCTGTAATTAATTTAATCAGCGCGATTTCTGCATTAATACTCCAGCGACAGGTGTAGACGGGCCACTATGCAGACAAAGCACCTACGCGCCAGCGCGTCTCACTTTACTCGCCTCAGCTGTGCACTTCGCTCCTTCACGTGCGCTGTGAGGCGCGCGCTCTTTTTGCGGTCTTATCCGTATATAAATAAGACTTGTGATACGACTTCTATGCGTAGTTGGTCATCCCTCTTCGCGGTCCATGCGAGACAACACGCTGAATATCCTTGTTTTGAAGGAAAAGCTTCACTACGCCAACCTTTCGAGCCGCCAGCGGGGCCGCAAGTTTGTCCTTTAATGTAGCTAGAGGTCAAACAAAGAAATGACGCCTGTCTCACATATCACGATGGACCCACGATCCGCGCCCGTAAGGGAAGGAAAATGAAAAGATGGTTTTAAGGAAAGGAAATTACGTTTGTCGCACATATCTCGGTGGACACCCGAACAGCGCCATAGGCGAAGGAAAATCAAAGTTGGTCTAATCCCTGCCTCACATTACTCCATTTACTCCCCCCCTCCAAAAAAAAGAACTCATTTCTTTTTCAATTTCGTTTTCTGAGATTATCTGCAGGGTTTGAGCGTCGTTTGGAACCGTATTTGGTTCAATATCTCCGCATACAACGAGCAATATTACAGTAGTATCAGGGAACTATATTAAATATACACTGTTGTGTGAGCGCCTTTAATTTCGTTTCAATGAAAATAAAATGTTTAATAAATAAAAAAACGTGAAAATCGCTAGTCACCCGATTACAAAAGTAGCAGGAAGATGCAGCTTTTTCCTTTCGACCAGGGTTAATCAGAGCTAAAGTACCAACAATTTTTTATTCTCTTGGCAGCCCCGCACCAAAGCGGGTCTGTTCGAACTTCGGAAGCAAACACGGTCTCGTTTCTTCCTCTCTTCTTCCACTCCCTCCTTTATCCCTTGCCTTACGGCGCAGTTCATGTTTCCAACGGTATATAAGACAGATACTGCCCCATTTCATTTCCACAAGAAACCAATTATTATTATTGTCCTTATTATTATTATTTAATGCATACCATCCGCCGAATCTCACGCGATATCTTCTTTAGCTCCAGCGCTAAAAATGCACGGCAGCGAACGACGGAAAACTCAAGTTGTTCTCTGGCGATAACCCGCCGCGGTGGCTCAGTGGTTAGGGCGCTTGGCTACTGATCCGGAGTTCCCGGGTTCGAACCCGACCACAGCGGCTGCCTTTTTATGGAGGCAAAACGCCAAGGCGCCCGTGTGCTGTGCGATGTCAGAGCACGTTAAAGATCCCCAGGTGGTCGAAATTATTCCGGAGTCCTCCACTACGGCACCTCTTTCTTCCTTTCTTCTTTCACTGCCTCCTTTATCCCTTCCCTTACGGCGCGGTTCAGGTGTCCAACGATATATGAGACAGATACTGCGCCATTTCCTTTCCCCAAAAACCTATTAATATTATGTTCTCTGGCGATAAGTGTCGTGCCATGCCAGGTGGCGTGTTCTGCGCTGAACAGTTGTTGAACGACGACGCAACTTGCGGCGCGAGAGCTGAAATTCAAAAATTCTTTTCTCGCTTTACACAAAACTTACCTCGATAAAAGTTTCAGAAATGAAAGGCAATAAGCTCTTCTACGGAAAACGCTATTTTTATTTTCCGTCGACCTCTTCAGAGTTAAATTAACGACTGTTTTTGGCTGAAAACGCACTTTTTGCACTTTAAGATTTTTTTTACTTCGATGTACGCAGTTTCATCACCTGTAACGTTTGTTGTAGGTTCTATGCATACATGGAAACAAAACGGCTATTTCCGAATTTCTGAGATCAAGCTGATATTAAAAACAAAAAACGACAAATATGGTAGATTTTCTACTTTTCTTCGAATTTTTCAATATATTTATACCGTATAAAGCTGCACGCTCTGAATTATATCGAAAGCCAGAATCTTTGCAAATGTCAAAGAAAATGAGTGTGATTTTTATTTCAATTTTTAATAATTAATGAGCAGTGCCCGGTTTTTCGCCTTTTCTAAATATTTAAACTGCCCTCACCTGACGAAAAAAATTTTTTCGGCAGAAGCATTTAAGGCTTTCATTACACCCATTAGAGTAAGTTTCTATGAATTTTTTTGAATAAATTAGAGATGGTGAGTGCAACGTCTGGGACGTTTGGCATGGAATGACCCAGAAGCGCCCGCGCGCTGAAAGATGTCAGCGCACATTAAAGTTCCCAAGGTGGTCAAAATTATTACTGAGCCCTTCTTTACGGCACCTCCTTCATTCTTTCTTACGCCAGTCTCTCCTTTATTCCTTCCCTTACGGCGCGATTGAGGCGTTCGCCGAGATGTGAAAGAGGTACTGCACCATTTCCTTTTCCCAAACTAACAATTTTAAGCCTTTCCCAAGCAATACATACATCACCATAGCTCAAATCATGACCGCAAGAGCTCACTGCATAGCAATGCGGCTGCTACACATGGGCAGGTTGCCCTCAGGGCACCAGATGGAAGCAGCTTCTGACCAGGTGTAGCTAGGTCTGCGCATACCTCCAGCATCAGGGCCAGTCAGCGCGTGTGCGCTAGCGTTGCGCAGTATTTTTGAAGCGAAAGCTTCACTACTCAACCTCTTAACGATTTCACGGTGCTTGCGGGTTTTACCTTCAACTGAGCCAGAGGTCAAACCCCATACGGCGGGGTTCAGGTGTCCACATATATGTGTGAGACAGTTACCAGGGGTATCGGTTATGATAATATTAATAATTGGTTTTTGGGTATATTATTATTATTATTGTTTCCTCAAAACCGGTTCGTGTTCCTGTCCCTTCACCTCTCATTTCATTTCTTCATTGTGCCTTCTAAGCTTTACTTCCGCTGCCCCAGCTCAGGTGCTTCCGTATCGAATTCAGATGTCGGGGCTAACAAAAATCTTTTCCTTCATTTTTATTATTTTATTTAAACCACTTACTGTTACTTTCCACCGATGTATTTGAGGCAGTTACTGCACCATTTCCTTTCTTCAAAACCAATTTAAAAAACCAATCTTTAAACTTCCTCGACCATGTGTTCGAAAAAGGCACCTCTATCTTCTTTTCTTCCTTTCACTCTCTCCTTTATCCCTTTCATTTCGGTGTGGTTCAGGTGTCCAACGATATATGAAACAGATACTGCGCCATTTCCTGTCTCCAAAAACCAATTATTATTATTATTATTTTTTTTAATGTGAAGGTCCAAGCACTGGACCATATTCCGAAAATAAGTTTAATATCTTGGGGTCCAAGGACCCGCAGCAGATAGAGACGCCCACTTCATCACCGCACCAAAATCCAAATATATTTTATTTTCGCCGGTGGAAAAACAAATAAATCGTTGCTTGGATATCTATTTAGACAATTCTAAAATATAGCTTGTGAAACAGGTTAAAACACTAGGAGTCATTTTTAGCGAAAATTTAAATTGAGACGCTCATGTAGACCTTGTAGCTAAAATTTTGGCGAGGGCATGTGGAATGATTTGTAGTTGTGACAGGAGATTCCGCCGAAACTCAACCTTATTGTATAAAATGCCTTATTCGGATCCCTCCGCATATAAACTACTGTAACCTTGTTTGGGGAACATCATCTCGAAAAAACATTCACAAATTACCTTTAATACAGAAAAAAGCTATCCGCCATATTGCAAATGCCCGATACGATTCCCACACGCGGGATTTGCTTCAATCACTTAATGTCCTTACTTTCAGGCATGGATACATATTTAACCTGTTCATAAAAAACAAGAGCAGCTTAAGACACACAAATCAGCATTTTCTTCAAATGAGCAGCCTCAAAAAATCTTTGTAACTGCCGCACAGCGTAAGGCAGCGAGAAATTTGGGATTTGCCATTTTTCCCGAACAAATAAAGGTTTTAACAGGTTGCAATATCGTCTACCATTCCTGCTAAATAGCCTTGAAAAGAGACATATAGACCCGAGCACTATGACTAGACAACAATGGCAAAGAATTTTTAATGACAACGACGGCCACCAAATTTAAAAAAAGAAAAATTTTTGTAATTTAAACGCGTTTCTCTTATTTTGCAGCATACTTGTTTCTGTAGTAGGTTAGTATGATGCTTTTATATGGCTGCACGTCCAGAGTGAAAATGGTCTAAATTGGACCAGAAATGCATTTTGTTTTCTTTCCCTTTTGCTGTATATGTTTGCAAACATGCTGGCCTGTACGTGAGATGCTATTGTACGCGAATACATTTGTCTTGCTTTTGTCTGTGAGATGCAACATTTATATGCAAACAATGTGTATTTAGCGTGAGTGTCAAACCTTCGCGCTGCCACTCAAACAGGGGCAAGGGCCTCGTCAAGCTGCTTGTAGCAGCTTTTTTGCTCTTGTCCCAGCATTCGTTTTGTTATACACGGAAGAATGCTGAATAAAGATTTGATTTGATTTGATAGCTCCCAAGCCTCCCACCAGACACGCTTGTGGACACATGAGCATCAGTAGCGAGGCCTGCTATCATTCAGTAGAGAAACAGGTTTGTACCGTTTCCTTAGTTTCAGGCAAAGGGTGAATTTGCGCGAAAATGAAAATATTGCACTTACGATTTCCTTGGAATGTCAGAACAAAGCAGTGGTTGTCAGGATCCCAGAATCGCATCGTATACAGAACACTACCTCCTGCATGAGAAAACGACAAATGTTTTAGAAATCCAGTTGCTCAAATTACGTCTTCGTGATGCGTGAAAAGCAGTGCATGAAGACAAGCTTGCTTCTTGGCCCTCATGTAAACAGAAACTCCAAGCGATAGCCGACTAGAAGTTCTGCATGGGCTATGCTTTCTTCATGAATGATCGCACAGACGTATTCTTGAGAGCTCCTGCCCATTGGTGCACTGAGTTGCTATTCTTCCTATTCCCAGCGGGTGCGAGCCAGTGTTATGTGTCAACGTACGATACGCTAGGACGGCGACGCATTTTATCCCAGGGAGCTCAGGTCCATCGTTGTAAAATAAGCATTTTTAAAGCATTTCTTGATGACATTTTTTTTAAATAAGTGACTCATTTTTCTCTCCTTCGGTTTCACCGGAACAGAATCGCCTCAGCCTACAGAGCGCTTGTTTTGGCTAGTGTCTTATTCTTCATTTGACGCATCCTAACATGAGCAAAAGAGAGCGTGTGTTCAGTTATTTATTTCACTGTTTTTGTCTATTTTTTCACAAATAACGACTCGTCATCCGCCTGCCTAACCTATTAACATTCACAGAGCAACATAGCATTGTTGGCACTGATGTGGAAGAGGAAATAGCATTAATTGCCAACTCCGCAAGCTATCTCAGTTGCACCGTGAGGTTGAGCCGTTTGCTGGAGAGCCGCCCTCCCAAGTTTTGAAAATTTCTCTACGCGGTAGCACTGCTTCAATGCCTCCATTTCTTAGCTTCGGGCAATTTTATCTCCAAAGCTTACTGCCTTTTGCTCATTCTTTACAGCCGACAAACTCGAGATTCCTCTCTTGAGCGAACTGACAAAGCAGGCTAGTTTGGATAAATTTGACTGGGCGGAAGTAGCCAAATTAAACAATTTCCGGATTATGCCTGCTACTGCCGCGATTTCACACTCCATTATTGCACTCGCGAGGTGCCATGTTTTTTTGTCACGCACGCTACTTCTATGAATGCTTCTGAAGAAACCATCATGCACTCGTTTCCATACGCCAGTAGTCAGTGTTTGCATGGTGAAAACGGGGACGTACCGTCTACGTCATGTGTACTCTCGGGAACAAAGCTCTCCAGAACGCGGAATATGCGATCTAAGTACATAGGTGTCACGCCTTTCAACGAACATCTGCTTTCACTGCGACACATTGGAGCAAGTGCGCCTGACTATCACTTCCGCAAGTTTGGAAGCACTCGGAGCTATCGGCTTTTGTTCCCGGGTATGCGTCCTGGAAAGTTTTGTCCCTAACACTACATACTGTTCTGGCCTCTCGGCGTGAGAATTTACTTTTTCTTATGTTCAGTGCGTGTCACGCCTTCTAGGAGACGCCGGCGAGGCGGATAAAAGAAACAAGGGTGGCAGCGTTGTTACAAGAATCAACTTGCGCTTACGAGGCACTGCACAAACATTTGGCGCACTCGACGAGACGGCGCTGTAGCCGAACGCTTCGTCGCGGTAAACATCGTTCCTTTTACTGCGGTAACTATTTTTGATCGGAGATGCTATAGAAGAAAAAGTGACCGGTGGAAAACCGCAATACCTCTTCCTAACCCGGCGATGCCACCTGCGTCCTGCTCAGAAACACTCTACAGCACGGGCAGAAGCGTCATCGTCCACGTGCCGTTCGATCTCTTCCAACCCACTACATATCAGAGCACGCCCTTTTATACGCACTGCTCTGCCTTGGTCTTAAGGTTTTGCTTAATTCACTCATTTTGACGTAGTTACGTTCTACCGTCCCGGTTTCTGCCTTAGTTCCTCCTCATCTCGTTCAACTTTTTTAATAATAATAATAATTAGTTTCGGGGGAAAGGAAATGGCGCAGTATCTGTCTCGTATATCACTGGACACCTGAACCGCGCAGTAAGGAGAAGGCATAAAGGAGGGAGTGAAATCAACATTTTTGTCTGTTTGAAATATCACTGCGGGACCTCTAAAATGTGCGCTGAATCACCAGTAATTTAGCTATTCAGCAATACAAGGTTGAAGGATAACCGAGGTGTGCTGATATAGCCATGTGGTTTGAGATGTCAAGCTTGCACTGAAAGGACGGGAGTTCGAATGACATTTAGAATTATCTTTTTATCATGTGTATTTTGCTGAGTAAGAAGTGCCAGTGTGAACAATGCTATAAACCCAGCATGCGTCTGTCTGTCGGTGCGTCTGCCTCTCGTATAAGAATCCACGGTCGCGAAAGGGTAGGAAGATGCGATGCTTAGCAACAAAAAAGACATTTAACAAGATTTGAGGGAGTAGCCTCAGTCTGCTAGCCAGGACGTTTTCGTGTGTCCAAGCGCTCATCAACGGCGGCGGTTAAATATGGCGCTTCACTCCGAGGAGGAAGCACGAGTGAGGTAGAGATAGGGTGTGAAGAGGCTACACGCAGGATGCAGCAACCTAGTCTGGACATCAGGTTTTCAAGCTAACCTTTACGGACTAAGGGCACTACAAAACACACTTTTTCGTGTTTTTTCATGAAAATAGCGCAACATCACACATAGAGAAGTAGAGAACATGCACGAGTGCTTTCTTGCTTCTATCATTTCTCTGTATGCTGCTCAGGGCTATTTTGTAGGTGATATAGAATTTTCATGATATTGTTTTTTCTTTGGAATGAAAGGAAAGAAGTCTTTCATGAAAGCGGTCCTCGGCTAGCGGGTACCTAGAAATAGTCGTTTCTCTACTTTATCGATTCGAAATTTGTTTCCCAATATTTAAATGTCTACCGGGTTGGTAAGTAAAAGCCTGTAAGCCCACGCCCAAGATGTTATCACTGACTTCCATGTGAAGAGATGGTGTTGTGATTAGCATAGGAACCCTCATGAAACACCAGAACTTATTTCCTTGAGCATAAATTAATTCCGTAATCCTTTAGAGATGATGATAATGATGCTAGTTTTATGGTGCAAGGGCACCTAAGGCCAAAGAGTGCCAAACACGAGGTTTTTGGTAAACTCGAGCTAAAATATATACAGATAATAAAAATAAAATTAGGTGTATAGGGCCTAAGAGTAGTGAGTATGTGTATGATTATAGTGTGTGAAGAGGGTGTCTAAATATCTGCTGGAATGGCTTAAAGTGATCTGTAGCGCCTAAACGCTCTTTTAAGAGGAGTTATATATGAAAGACGAAGCCAGGTTGTCTCAACCACAGTCCTTGCTGGAGCAAAAGCGTTGAGGCGTCTGGCAGCTATGGGTAAGCTCAGCACCCTCCTCAGCAGTGAGGAAGTGCTGAGGTTACTTTGAATATGAAATCTCTCGTAAGAAACTTACATCAGTTAAACAATTAAAAACCCTGTCCGATGAAAACATGCGGTGATCACCTAAAGTAATGAAGGGTGCAATGGTATTTTAAATGTGTAAACTTCAGAGAAGTGCAATCGTCTCTGTGTATCCAGTCTGAGGCATATGATTAATGTGTGGACAACTTGAGATGTGGGCGCCACATCTCGCGCATTGTGGTGCCGAAGTAGCCTGTAAGAGGTGTGTGGTGGGTGATGTATGTATGTCTTATCCTCAGTCTGCAGAAAGCAGTTTCTTGGAATCTATTTTGTTTTTATATGGCATACCTCCCAATCCATGGTTTAATTGTGTGCACTTTGTTGTGTGTTTGTTCATCCCAATCCTGCTGCCACTCTTTGCGAAGTGCAGTCCTAATATATGACCTGAGGTCCTAGTATGAAAGTTGTTTTATATTCATCCTACTCAGCTCGGCGCTTGATGCTGCAAGCCTATCAGCTTGATTTCCATCTATTCCAGTGATCTGATAGCCAGCATACTGTAGTTTTAAGGTTCAAGGTGCGTGCAGCCATAAGGCATTTGAAGAGATAATTACAGAGTTTTACAGGTTTCCCAGAAGACAGGGCCATAATCACACTTAAGGAATCTGAGTAAGTAACAGAGCTTTGGACTTTCTTTTTCAGGATGAATCTAACAGCCAACAGAATACCGTGACATTCCGCAGTAAACATGCTTGTGTGTCTATTCATCGTTTCTGTTTAAGAATATTGACAACTGTGAACTGCACATGAAACGGAGACTGTCTTTGAGGTATCAGTGTAAAACTGTGCACTGATATTTTCCTTGTAAGGACAAGAAATGCTGTTTTATGCCAGTTGGTGATTCACTCTTGCAAACCTCACGAAAAGATGTGTCGCAGTCAACTGGATACACCTCCTAGGGAGCAATTATGTCTTTAGAAAAGGTTACCAGAATGTTGGAGACTGGTATGTTCATGTCTTATTTGGACAAGTGTGGCGACTCTAATGAGTAAAGCTCTGGTTTCAGTCGGTAGGTTTGAAAATAACAGTGGTTTGTTTTCGCAATAGCGCGTTGCATGGATGGCCAGCATGAGATAATACCTTCGTAGCGTACGTTATACTTGTGTACTTCCGTCGTCGTTCAAGTGACCATTGGTCCACGTCCACGTACAAACTGGCAATTGGGCTTGTACGGGAAAGTACCAGTAGCCAATTGCTAACCCAAGTGGTACATAGCATCGAGCATTTTTAAGGTACTTTTTCGTGCTGACTCGTACATTACTGAGCCGTAGTCTATACGTGATAGAACTACACTATTTAGAAGACTCAACAGGAAGTCTCGATCTGTACCCCAAGACTGGTAGGACAGGATCTTTAGAAAGTTCATTCATTTCAGGCATTTTAGTCTTAGCTGCTTAATGTGTTTGATGAATGTAAGTTTTTCGCCGACTATAATGCCAAGAAATTTGTGCTCTTTTTAGACAGCAATACTTTGCCCGTTAAGTGTGATGTCAGGTTTAGGTCTAAAACCACGTTTTTTGTGAAGGGTACACTTCCAGTCTTTGATGAGTTGAGTTTAAGTCTGTTTAGGTCCGCGCACTTTGCTACTTTCTTTAACCCCACAGTTGGACAAATTACATGACTTGTAAATTATTTGTACATCGTCGAAATACACGAAGTAGGATATAGAGCTAGGCAGGACGCTCTTGATTGAATTCATTTTCAATATATAAAGAGTGCAGCCAATTACGCCACCTTGAGGGACACCATTCTCTTGTATAAACTGCTTGGATAACGATTTCCCTGCACGGACCATGAATATTCGTTCAGACAGATAACTTTGAATGGTGGACAGTATATTACCCGAAATCCCAAAGACGAACAGGTCACGGATGACACCATAGCGCCATGTGGTATCGTAAGCTTTCTCTAAATCAAAGAAAACAGACAAACAGCTCTGTTTATTCACAGAGGCGTCTCTTATGTAAGGGTCAAATCAACCGAGATGGTCAGTGCTTGACCGGTTAGCCCTAAATCCAGCTTGGTGCTGTCAACACCGTTGATTTCAAGAAAATGCACAAGGCGACGATTTACCATTTTTTCAAAGAGCTTACATAAACAGCTGGTAAGAGCAATTGGCCGATAACTGGCCGCAAGTGTGGTTTCTTTGCCTTGCTTTAATACCGGGATGATAATCCATGCTTTTGGAAGACGTCCAGCAGCCCATTTCTTGTTAAACTCTGTCAGGGCCTGCTGCTAATGAGTTCCCACAAGTGCCTAAGACAACGTTCAACTCTCGTAATGTAACTGGGCTACTGTATCCTCCTACTGAAAGCCTTTTCGTATTGCGGATAGCTTTGCGCTCCTCAGCTAGCATGTATCTCAAGAAGGAATCTGTATAATGCGCTGAGCTAAAAGTGTGGTCGAAGTGTTTGCCTTGTGCATCTGCTTGGTGCTCCAATGTGTCATCAGCAGTTCTAACAAGAGTAATTGGATGTGAACTATGCTCTTTAAGTGCATTTAGTTTACTGTACACTTTATGCATATCTGTGTAAGAATTTACAGAAAAGAAAAATTGTTGCCAACTTTCCCGTTTGGATATATGCAGAGTACGCCTGTCATTTGCTTTAGCTCGCTTAATGTTTAATAAGTTGTCATCCGTAAGATAACGACAGAATTTTGACCATGCATTATTTTGGTCCTGACAAGCTTTTTTGCATGGTGCATTCCACCATGGCTTTCGTTTCATTTGTATTTTACCTGATGTCTGTGGAATGGCTTTCGGTTCAGTCTCCATAATGTGCAATGTGAGCAAGGATTGAGCTTCATCTATACTTATGTTTGTAATTGATGAAGAGGGAAATGCTGAGAGTTCCTGAAATAACTTCCAGTCAGCAATCTGTTCCTTAAACTTTATAGAATTATTTACCCTTGGATATATATTTTCTGTGCATTTTAAAGAAATAGGGAAGTGGTCATATAGGCCATATATGTATAGTATTTCATATATGTCATCCAGTTCCTTAAGTATACCTCTGCAGTTCCAGTGAATAATGCTTTCGACCGCCATATTTCTTATTGAGAAAGCGAAGCCTATTGGGGGTTATTTAAACGTCGCCACCTTTATCAGGCGGATAGACTGGAAGATGTCTTTTTGGTTTGAGGCAATCTAGGAGACTCCGCCTCTATTAGGGGCACTCTATCAGCGCCTTCGGCTCTGAGGGTCGTGGTGTCATGTCCATTGCATCCTATGAAGACGCGGAAGCAGACGTGGGTTTTTCAAGAGGAAGAGACTCCCTCTCATTTGTCTCTTTTCCTAGAGGTATGCGAAAAGTTGACCTCTGGGACATGAAACTTTGGTGCAGCCTGATGGTGCTTGGCGAGGGGCCGAAGTGGGCGTGCATCAGCGATGCTGATTTGCGTGCCCAATGAGACGAGACGCCGCCCGGCCCTCCGGCGTGCTGCGTCAGCTTAGGATCTTCAGGAGAGAAGCGAGACGTTCTTCCGGGCTTCCGAGAATGTGATGTTTTCGGTTACCTTCAGTTGAATTATTTTTTCTCGTTTGGAAATGTCTGACATTTTCGTGACTGGCGGCATGTGGCCCGTGATAGTTTGGACACTCTTCTTGAGCGGCACTGCACTTATCGGTTGGGCACTCATGGGCACCGCATTTGCCCACGTGAGTATTCCGCGGCATGTTTTGGATCCGTGTCCATACTTCTGGCAGTTGAAGCACCTTCTCGGGTTGGGGATATAGGTACTAACTTTGCAGTGGTTGAATTCTGCTTTGACAGCATCCGGTAGACTGGAGCGTTCAAAAGTCAAGATGATGTTGGTTGTCACCACCTCTTCATTGTTTTGCGTTATGGTGATGCCACGAAGGGCAATGACACTTTCATCTCTGAAGCCTTCAAGGAGGTCTCAGTCTGTCTCACGGATAAGGTCGCGTTCGGATATAACACCTTGTACTGTGTTTACGCTGCGGTGCCGGGAGATGGTTACCAGGAGGTGAGTGAACGGTTTCTGCTGAGTAGGGTGTCTGCGTAGTCTTTCTTTGACACTTCGACAAGAAGGTCACCGGATGTGTTTTTTTGCGTTATAGTTTTTTCCCATCATTTTATTCAGAATCCTAGCAGTGAGAAAACATACATTACAGCAATTTTTTGATTATCTACAAGCGAGTGGACTATCAGGAAACGAGCAAAATTTTGAGAGCCGGGTCGAATTATGGCAGTGCTTTCATCGGTGCGGTTCCGTTTCAGGTACTGATCAGGCTTTCTAGCAGAACTCCCCATGCGCTATTGATATGCTGACGTTCCCTAAAATGTTGCCCGTGGTTCACCGTCTTATTCACACGAAGGTCCCTGGGCCCCCCGACTGGTAAATAGACGGGGAGGTCTTTGGCCGGAGCTTGATCATGGCCCCGACCACCACCGTTCATGATGTCTATCCTTCACCCTACTACCTGTCGGCACCGTGCGGATGACAGCTTCGGTATGGGGGCTGAGTCCGTGGTGGCGCCAAGCACCATCACCTTGAGACTCAAGGTGCCCTTTAGTGAATCCTTTAGAGAGCTTGTCACGGAATGAAAGCTAAACGGTACCTCCCTACAAGCAGTCGTACTCGTCATCAGCGCTGGTCTGCTAGTTAAGGTCTGCAGTTAAGTGAAGGGCTGCAAATTTGAGGTGGCCAGTGTAAAATGGGCCACCACAGACTCGTCTCTGCCGAAAGAATCCATAACGTTTGCGGCTGCGCTCGGAGGCTCGAGCGCGCCCTGGACCACTCCAAGATGGTGTTTACAAAAACGCAACCGTGACATTACCGTCACTTCCGTGTCGGAGGGCACCGCCGTTTGCTGTAACACCCATATTGCCAGCGCTGCCCTTCGATGCTAGATTTTAACAGTTACTACCGAGTCTTCGAACGCACGCAGAGCACAATTCTCCTCGCGGCACACTGGTTTGTTAAGCAAGTGGCGAGATTCCTACAGTTTGGAAGGAAGTTTTCAGAAGCCTTGCGTCGGGCTTGGTGTCCAATTCAGTATCACGTTCGCCCTCAGTTAGCAGTGTTTCTTGTATGTTATCATCCTAATTTTGCTGAGAGCAGAAGCTAGAAGATGTGTATAATACTGCCAGAAAAGAATCACTACTGCGGCCTTTAAAAAGAAACCTCGATAGTTCGCAGTCAGGCTTTCGAGGGATATCGCTTAATAACCATGAGTGTCAATCCAAACGCGAACAATATCTTTAGTGTGAATACAAGGGGACAAAAATATTGGTTACCGGAGACGAATTGGCGGCGGGGTTTATTAATACCCGCATAGCGCTATTTGCACTGTTCAAGGAATGAAAAATAAAAGGACTAGAATTCCTTGTCACTGAAGCAAAATCAACGGCTTTTTCTTTTGCAGTTAGTTTTTTCGAGTTTAATTTCACGTTAATTCTAAACACTGATGCGAACCAATTCAAGTCTAATTATGGCACTTTTATTTCCAAATCAATGCGGGTGCACTCATGTGCTCTAATATGAAACCTTCTCTTGTTATTAATTTAGTACACTGAGAACGTGTACACTGCCAAAGTTCGTTGTAACGAAAAGGTTTATAACAGAATAATCGATATAACGAAGAAATGACGATTATGCTTCAAAGCTCGGTCAACAGGGGTCATAAAAGATCTACGGCTACAACTATGTTATCAGCGGTTCCCCTTAAATTTACTTCAAATGAGGTGAACCCATTTTGCACGCCTCAGACGAAGAATAATTAAAAAGTGTCACTCTTTTTTCTCACCTGTCGAGTTCTTGACGGTCAGTATCGGCTCGCTTTCACTGCCTCTGTTTATATCTACATGTAGTTCCTTTGTGTCCCTGCATGAAAGTAAAAGAAACATTAAATTTCAGAAGACGCGCAACGTACAAATATGATGTCATTTCAAAAAGTTTGCACGTGATTTTTATTTTTCTTACAAAATACTTTAATGCAGTAATCTCACTTCTAAACGGTTCCGTGTAGGTGTTGCAGATCTTTGCATATGCTTGCCCAATTTTTCCACGAACTCCTAACATTATTTGAAAGGATCGGTTAAAAGAGGTAGTTAGAATTTTGCTCCAATTTTCGGACGTGCTGATGCAGGTGGCCAGGACAAGTTCTGCCGAGAAGTAGTTATGCATACCAAAAAACATTTCCGCGGAGAGACTTAAGACCACTTAGCTGTGCGAATGTGGAAGTGTTACTGTCTTTTTGGAGCGTTAACGCATACTTCCAACACACACCCGCAAATGGCACCACCCGCTACGCTGTACGACGAAAGGTTGCATCACGAATTCGATACGAAACTCCGGAAAAGCATGCAATTGGGGGTGCATGCCTCGTTCGTTCCAATCCCTGTCGCAAGCTAGCCTCTAGCTTGACTAGCACATGTGAAGCTGTATGCAGCGACACATCTTATGAACCCACTTCTAAGGTTGTACAACAAACGGTTGCGCCACAATTTTCGTACGAATATTTGGTAAAACTGGCTCCATATGGAGCTCGGCCAATTGCTAGTATATACAGAACAACATGCACATACATATGATTGCTTGAAGTGGCGGTGATTGGCTTGGTGAGTGCGCCATAGGGCCACTCACAGTTTTTTGTACCATCTTCGATTAGACAGATACTGGTCAATATTTTTTTTCCAATGGGACTAATAATGCTTTCGCAATAATTACACTGGAACGACACGGAACTTTGCTGGGACAAGAGCTCATGATTTTTTTTTTTATATCAGGCATGAAGAACTCCGCTAATTCTACCTTAGCCAATCAGAAGGGCTGAGAGAAAATTATGGCATTTCTATTCGCTACAGAGCCTTATAGGAGTCACAGTTTTTATTTCTTCAATCTTTTTTTTACGGTAAAGCGGAAACCGTTCTCTTTTGAAAATATTCTCTGTCCATTAAAAGGGAGCTTAAGTTTCGTACACAACATAAGCCACGGAAAATTCTACGTGCGTTGCAACCAGTCATCGTGACGAACAATGACTCAGGGATGCCTCAAAAAGTATACGCTTCGGCAATTGGGCATTAGTAATGCGGCAGTAGTAAGATGGGCGGCCGAAGTGTCTCGGAGATTGCCATGACAGCAGCAAAACGACAACAACAGCAACCGAAGGAACAGACAAAAGCATAGATGGCGGCTGCTGCTCGTAGACGCCATTAACAGGCACAGTTCACGCTTCGGCAATGGCAAGATCCCGCCTTGGGCGTTGCAGGACGTGGCGCCGAATAGACCGAGAGTGTAGAACACACTGATGGGTGATGTATCCACAGAGAGAGAGAGAGAGAGAGAGAAAGAGAAAGTGGTAGAGGAAAGGCAGGAAGGTTAACCAGCAGAATATTCCGGTTGGCTACCCTGCACTGTGGTAAAGGATGAGGTGGGTAAAATAATAAGTAGAGCAATGGGCTCTGTATGTAGCGCGTCAAGGAATGACAAAGGCACTGAAAGTCACAGGCCGCCGCAGCTGTAGCCTGCAAATCTTGATTGCTGCCGAACGCTGCGACATGAGTAGAAAAGACCTAGAGTCCTCTATCACTGATACGAGGCAGACAGGCAACGCAGACGTTCCAGTGTGTACAAAGGCTGCTTGCCGTTGTGGCTGATAATGTTGATCAGAATGTAAGACATCTCGACTTATTCTCGGTAAGATGAGGCTGGAGGATGCGTTGTACCAGCTATTGGAGAGCTGAAAACGCTGGGTTGAACTCTGCAGTGCATTCTGTGATTCTGGCATGTGCAAGCTGGAAAGCAGCACACTTATGGCATTCACGTTTGGCTTCAGGATCGCAACTACTTGCTCGTCTGCGACTTGTTCCGGTTCCTGACCTACTACCCGACCAGCAGCTTCCATGGAGACATTAGGCACCTCCAGCCCATTGACACCCAGTGCCGATCAGCGTGATAAGTGCGTGAAGCCGTATGTTGACGAGGAGAGTCCCCGCTAGACTGTGAAGAAACATGAGTGTCAATAGCGCCAGCGAGAAGTGGCGTAAGCGAACGCCAGTTAGACGAACGGCGCGTCACGGTCGCCGGTTCCTTCATCTAATGAGCAATGGTGTTCTACCTGGAGCGCCGCGACCTATGTCCACGAACGTAACATGGCCGCTAATCTGTTCGCTCATCCATTATCTGTATGCAACAAACTCTGATTCCAGCGAAATTTGAAGGCCCTTCAACGTGAGAATTTTGAGCACTTGCATGAAGGCTCCCAGACAGCGGACGTGAAGTCGTTTCAACTCGGTGCCTCGGGGAACAACGCTGTGCTCAACAGCAAGCAGCTGAACCATCTCAAGTCCAACGATTACAGGCATCCGTCGCTCCAGGCGCAACTCTTCCTTTCCAAGAACAACATAACATAAGCAGTATTTTGTCTGCTTTCGTTCACTTTACCGAATTAAGTAGCAGATCTTTACCAGTGCGCAGTGTAAGTTTTAAGTTTAATATTGAGGGTACACTCACCAGTATTGTCCATACTTGAAACTCTGCATGAAGTCGTAACTGTAGTCTGTCTGCGTGGTCTTCACAACATTATTGCATCTCTGTTTGTTTCCGGATTTTTCCAGCTCGTAACTTCTATAAGTTAACCAGACTTTTTCCCTTGTGTTTAACGCCTGAGAAGAGACAAATAAATTACAAAAATGCGGGATGTTCACAAGAATTTGAGTATTCAGATAATCATACTTATTGATAAACATCGTGTGAAAATGAAAACAGGCTTTCGTTTTTACGTGAAAAAGGCAGCTCTTGCTCTTGTGAAGGTCAAAAATATGCGCTTCCAAATATTCGATTATACACCCGGCTTCCCACAAACGCTCCGTCGTGGCGTCCCTCGTCCGACGTGCCAAAAACATCTGCCAAGGCCAGAAGATCGGGCGGCTGACCTATGCCAAGTGCTCCGAGAACTGACTGAATGTGGCTACCCCAAGCATTTCGTGGATTCCGTTATTCAACGGTCATCACGCCCATCTGAACCAGTTGGTCCTCCTTGCCGAGTCCGAGCCGCGATCACTTACGTGCCGGGTGTGAGCGAGTCTTTGGCTCGTGTTCTGCGTACTAATGGCGTGCACGTCGCTCACGTTCCCGCGTGCAAGCAGAAGCACAAGCTGGTTGCCTTCAAAGACAAGATAAAGAAAGAGGAGTTTCCTAGCGTCATCTACAAGAACCCCTGCGCAGACTGCCACTACTGCTGTAACGGCGAGAGCGGGAATTTTGAAAGGCAATTGAGGGAGCAGAAGGAACGACGTAAGGAACAAGAAGATTGCAGCTAATGCACTCGCGGAACACGTGGAAGCCGCGACGCACAATATATCCTGGGAAGAAGCATCAATCATCGCAGGAGAAAGGAATTGGTTGGCACGTCGACATTTGGAATCCCGGATAACCCAAACAACAGAAAAAACCCTTGAACACAACGCAGGCAATCTCCCGCCTGTGTACGCAAGATGCTTGGGGCGATTACTGCGACGCACTTAAGCTTGGTGCTTCGGGATTTCCGCCCTGAGATAAGGCTTCCGTATTGAAGCCGGAACGTCTTCGTTTTAACAACAACCTTTGATCGGCATTCCTTTCTTTGTTCATGAATATTCTACCTGACCAGACGAGCTCTCCTCTGACTTTAGATTTCAATATTAAACAATCTTACCTTCGGAATGCGCACCTCACGCGGAAAGTGCAATCTTCTCACTGTAAATAATCAAACTATTACTTTAGCTTCGTCGTAAATAGAAGTAGGATCTCGAGCTGTAGACAGCACTATTATAAATACAATACTGTAAATGGGCAGATTTAATGAGGAAACGAGAAATTTTGTGCGGGAAAATGACATTGCCTCCTCTATATTTTGAGGAAACTGCTCAAGAGCACAGCACAAATAAGACAACCGATGTCCAACCACACTTTCATATTATAACGCCAAATTCATCACTGCACCTCATATATTAAGCCGCCGCGGTGGCTGAGTTGTTATGGCACTCGGCTGCTGGCCCGAAAGATGCGGGTTTGATCCCTTCCGCGGCGGTTGAATTTTGATGGAGGCGAAATTCTAGAGGCCCGTGTACTGTGCGATGTCAGTGCACGTTAATGAACCCCAGGTGGTCGAAATTCCCGGAGCCCTTCACTACGACGTCTCTCATAGCCTGAAGTCGCTTTGGGACGTGAAACCTCCATAAATCATAAACAATATGTGCCCCTAATGAAGCTCAAGTTGAACACACCTTGACTAGGGGCGTTGTAAGTGCCGGAAAATACTTTATGTTAATTAGCTAGTATTATGAGACTCGTTTTTTCACTGATCGGTGTGTACGCAGATGAAATATAAGTTGCCATAGCTCAACGGTTTATTAGAGAAAATTGCGGTCTAAAACCACCCTATCGATTGGCAGAAAATAAGTTCAAATAAGTTAGCTTCTTCTTTCTCAGTGTTAGCAACTCACGCAACACACAAGAAGCAAATGAAGAACGCGCAGAAAATATTTCAAGAAAATTCTAGGTGTCAGTAATGAATATAAAAATTCTCCTGTTTTAAATGCCAGGAGCTTATGTTGGGCCGCTATCCTTCATAGTGATGCTTCCCAATATCTTCAACTTCCTTAAGGCAAAATGACTTTCTTATTTTCCTCCTGGCTGCCATCTATGTTAATGGAATGTAACCAAAATGTTTCAGGTAAGCACCAGGGCTTTTAGTTAGGCATTTATTCATTTTGCTTTTAAATGCACAGTGCTCATGCAGCTATTTTCAGGTGAATTATCTTGAGCGCATCTGGAAGAGCTGCGACTCTTAATTTAGTTTTGAGGACAGGAAATGGCACAGTAGTTGTCTCATACGTCGGCGTACACCCAAACCGCGCCGTAAAGGAAATAAGGTAGGAGCAAAAGAAAACAGAGAGAAAGAGGGGCTCTAGTCGATAGCTCACGAATAGTTTCGACCACCTGGCGAAGTTTAACATGCACTGACATTGCACAGCACTTTCAACTTTTCGCTATGAGTTCTAAGCTAGAATAAAATTTCTCACCTCTACCAGATCCTCCAGAGTAGGCTTGTAGGTGTAACCAAAAGCCGTGACGCCGAGTTCCAGAAATAGGGTCACCGTGAAGAAGTTCATTTTCCCATAGTAACAGCGCCTAGCTTAGCTATCACTGAAGCTGTATATTCTAAGAACAACTGCTCATATATTGTAATGGGACCGACTGGCAGGAGTTCATGCAGCGCGTTTCTTATATACGCGTTTCTTGAACACGTGACTTTGGGCGCCAAATTTTATAAGTTCGTTATCACAAGTTTTTATATCAGAAGCGTGCAACTAATGGCCTCTTCCAATGTACGTAACCGCTGCGGGAACCCAGATTTTTGATCAACTTCAGAAAATTCTTCTGCAATCACAATATCCTCGCCCATTCGTCATGGCGCCTGCAACCATTGCGGCAAACGTTATTCATCATTATTTTGAAATTTATATGGCTTTTTTAGTTTTATTTATGTCCTTGCTTATGTGAACTTGGTGGAAAGTTTATGGGTTTTCTTTATGTTTAGGAAACGATTGAGGACAAGAATGCATTTTCAGTTCGCGTCCTGTGATTTACTACAGCAGGGCTTCAGTTGCTGAGTGAAACTGCAGATTGGACCATGTGTCGATGGCTGAGTAAGAAAAATATGAAGAGGGAAGAAAAATATGACGACACACCATCAAGAATTTAGAAAATGCTGTTTGTGGAGTTTAGACTACAGCTTGCTCTTTTTTCAGCCAGGAGACTCCGAACTGTGTACTTCTGCAAACAATCGTTACCTTAAAGTCGTTAAGAGTAACCATCATAATAATAATAATTGGTTTTTTGTGGAAAGGAAATGGCGCAGTATCTGTCTCATATATCGTTGGACACCTGAACCGTGCCGTAAGGGAAGGGATAAGAGAGGAAGTGAAAGAAGAAAGGAAGAATTAGGTGCCGTAGTGGAGGGCTCCGGAATAATTTCGACCACCTCCGAACTGTGTACTTCTGCAAACAATCGTTACCTTAAAGTCGTTAAGAGTAACCATCATAATAATATTAATTGGTTTTTTGTGGAAAGGAAATGGCGCAGTATCTGTCTCATATATCGTTGGACACCTGAACCGTGCCGTAAGGGAAGGGATAAGAGAGGG